>WTSP01001968.1:95387-107553 GCA_025331215.1 Actenoides lindsayi
ATGGTTAATCTGTTGACCACCAGGACTCCCAGGTCCTTCTCTGTGGAGCTGCTTTCCAGTGGGTCAACCCCTAACCTATACTAGTGCATGGAGTTATACCTCCCCAGATGCAGGACTCTACACTTGTCCTTCATTACATTCCCCCACCTTGCAGCTCTCTAGCCTGTCCAGGTCATGTTGGATGGCAGCACTTTAGGTGTGTCAGCCACTCCTCCCAGTTTTGTATCATCAGCAAATTTGCTGGTCTCTTTATCCAGGTCACTGATGAAGATCTTAAACAAGACTGGACACAGTACTGACCCCTGAGGAACACCACTAGCTACTGGACTCCAACTTGACTCTGTACCACTGACCACAACCCTCTGAGTTCTGTCATTCAGCCAGTTCTCAACCCATCTCACTGTCCACTCATCTAACTCACACTTCCTAATCTTGCTTATGAGGATGTTACAAGAAACACTGTCAAAAGCCTTGCTGAAATCAAGGCAGACAACCTCCACCACTCCCTTATTGACCCAGCAAGTCACACCATTATAAAAGGCTATCATATTAGTTAAGCATGATTTCCCTTTGGTTAATCCATGCTGACTACTCCTAATAACCTTCTTTTCCTCCACATGCTTAGATATGGCCTTCAGAATGAGCTGTTCCATCACCTTTCCGGCGATGGACATGAGCGTAACTGGCCTAAAATTTCCTGGGTCGTCCTTCTTGCCCTTTCTGAAAACTGGGGTGGCATTGGCTTTCCTCTAGTCTTCAAGCACCCCTCCTGTTCTCTGCGATCTTTCAAAAGTGAGAGTGACACAGCAACAACATCAGCCAGCTCCCTCAGCACTTGTAGGTGCATCCCATCGGGGCTCATGGATTTGTGGGTTCCAGTTTGCCTAAATGATCTCTAATCCAATCTTCATTGACCAAGAAAGAGTCTTCCTTTCTCCAGACTTTCTCTCTTACCTCTAGCCACTGAGATTCCTGAGGGCCCATCTTAGCAGTAAAGACTGAAGAAGGCAGCATTCAGTAACTCCACCTTCCCTGTATCCTCCATTACCAGGGGTCCCACTTCATTCAGCACTGGGCCCACATTTTTCCTAGTCTTCCTTTTGCTACTGGTGTACTTGAAGAAGTCCTTTTTGTTGTCTTTACATTATTTGCCAGATTTAATTCCAAGAGGGCCTTGGCCTTCCTTGTTGCATCCCTACATACTCTGGCAATGTTCCTGTATTCCTCCCAAATGGCCAGTCCCTTTTTCCACATACTGTAAACTTCCTTCTTCCATATGAGCTTTTCCAGAATCTCCTTGTTCATCCATGCAGGTTCCTTGCTTCTTCTAACTGACTTTTTACTCATAGGAATGCATAGATCTTGAGCTTCAAGGAAGTGGTGTTTGACTATTAACAATCTCTCTTGGGACCCGTACCTTCTAGATTCTTAACCCATGGGATCCTTCCAGGTCAATGTTTGAAGAGGTCAAAGTTAAGCTCTCCTGAAGTCCAGGGTTGCAATCCCACTTACTGCCCTGCTTCTTCCTCTCATGATCCTGAACTCTACCATCGCATGATCACTAGAGCCAAGGCCACCCCAACTTTCACATCCCCAACCTGACCTTCATTATCTGAAGATACAGAATGGAATTTGTCACCTGTTTGCTATCAAACAACAACCTCTCTTGGAAAACCAATAACTATGCAGGAGATATCCTTTCAAGGAGCATGATGCTCTCCATGGATAATACAGTAAGCTGAGGTAACTTGCCAATACTGGACATTTAACCTAGAGTACTCAGGGGAGATGAATCGAGAATAAGTGGTAACACATAAATACTGAGGCAGGATGTCTCTGCTGCATCCGCCTTGTAGTAAGTGAGAGGAAGTTTTGGTGATTTTGTGCCCACTTATGACTGCTGTCACAGGCATTAGGTTTATTGCACATCTTCCTCTCTTTTTCTGGATGCAATTGGGAAATCTCCTCCAGAGCTGGCTCGCCAACCTGAGTGGGGGAATTTCCTGATCCTACTAGCTTTTCCTGTGATGATGATGGAGGAGAATACTCTCTTAGAGAATTCCTGCCTTGGCAGGACAGGTGGAGTGTGAGTAGGAATTTTTAAATGGCTAATGAAGTAAAGGAAATTACACTAACCAGGGAAAGCTCCTGGCTCACAGATCTCCACAGAGCATAGGACAAACCTGGTTCTTTTATTTTGTTCTGACATAAAAGTCCAAAGTGCTTGGAGTGAGGAGCAGCATGGTTACCTGCCACAACTACATCTTTTTAGATGAAAAATGATCACAGCACTGTGTTGATGATTAAAAGTTTGGTCTGTAGAGTGCCCTTGTGGATCTCAGGAAGAGCCATTTCTCTCCTCCATCCCAACCCCATGCTGCTGCAAGCTATTCTGCCAAAACCAGCTAGGGGTACATTGGCCCAGCTGCCTGTGAATGTGGCTGCATTCAGGACCTGCTCTCCATGGGTGCTCCCAGTATGCTGCTGCCAGCTCTCTTTCCATTTGAGCAACATGGGCTGTGCTTTGTCTCAGTAAGGCCCAGCAGCATACAGGGGCTCTCAGCAAAGCCCCAGCTATGAAAAAGTCCATTTACACATTAAACAATCAACTGCTGTGGAATATGATGGTTCAAACTTGTAGGAGCTTAACTGCTAGTGGGATCTTGAACTTTGTCAGATTCACAAGACCAATTCGTAATATCCTCTTAGAAGACGTGTGAAAACACAGTTCATACATCCTCAACACGCCATGGAATAATGCCTTACACCACACCACCCCTCTCAAATGCATCATCTAAATACTATTAATTGGATTGAAGTGAATGATTATATTTGCAAATAGACTTCAATCAAGTGATAAACAAAAGTATTTAGCAAACTATTATTTTTTGCAGAATGCCAATGGTCAAAATCTATTTGTACTTTACCTCAAGAGGAAATTTTTGTCCTTCTAAGCTATGTTCTGATCCGTCTGACGACACGTTGCATTTTCCCCAGTGAAAAGTGATCTTGCTTGCTTTGAATACAGTGTCTAAGCCACCTCCACTTACATAATAATCATTTGTCAGGTTAATTTCCACTGAACAAAGAGAGAGGGGAAAAAAAGGAGTGTTAATATAAAAGCCAGCCAAGGCACCTATGACTCTCATATTTCAGTATTAGGTGCTAAAAGATAAATATGATATTCATTTTCCCCTGTATTTCATAAGCAATTTGACAGGAAATTGGTTAATTAAATGAAGCAAGAAGTGTGGTAATTCACTATTAGCATGGAGAAATATGTTTCATTTAATGCTGCAATTTACAAAATAGTCATCTAGTGACTTTTATACTGGTCTCCTGTTGTCTAAAATGAGCCACAGAACTATGCTGAGAAGCTCAGAAAACTGGTGTAGCCACCAATCTGACCATGTACAAAAAGAAATTTCTGAAATACGTACTTCCTAAAAGCACCTGTGTTTTTAACAAGAAGAAAAATACCACCCCTCCATTATTATCATAATTCTAGACACAAATCATGAGGCAACAAATGAAAAGAAAAATTTAGCCTGTTCCTAGGAGGACTGTCCTGTCTGTGAGACCCATCTCCCATAGGAGTAGGTGATGAGAGGTCTTCAGCTGCACATAACTGTACACAAATTGTAGACAGGACTGAGCATTTGGCCTCTGAAGAGAACGAGCAGGGTGGAATAGACCGAAGCCCCACATCTGGCTTTCCCACCTCCTGTTTGACCTTTTGGTAAAACAGCACTAATGGAGTTCAGTTTCAGTACATTTCTTTCCTTGAGACCTTGAAGACAACTCTAACTGCAGAGCTTAGCAGTTCCTTTTATAATATCTGAATTGCTGCAGAGAGGAAGAGCTCAGTTCACTTTTTATGGACTTTGAAGAATGTTTCCTCAGGGATATCTTGAAAAGACAAATGCACCATTTACCACATCTGGAAGGGCAAGAGGGAAGTAAGTGATTTGTGGAGTGGTATGTAGGAAATACATGATAGGGCCAAGAACAGAAATCAGGAACTATGACACTAAAGCAAAATAAAATAATATAAAGTAAAATAAAATAAAACAAAATAAAATAGCTGGTGTAGGGGTCCCACTGGAATAGGCAGAAGGTCAAAGACAGTCATTAAGAGATTCCTTCCTTCATACGTGTGCCCAAACCAAGAAACAGTATTTCCAACAAGCAGGTTTTTGTTACTGCTGTCCAGGATTTACACAGCAAAGTGATTGCAAAAAGATTTGTCTGACAATGTAAATGCTATGATAAGCTTCTTTTATAGTAGGGAGAAATAGGCACTTGTAAGCATAAATCTCTTCTTTCTAAAACACATTTCTAAGATAGGTAAGATAAATGGGACCACAAAAGCACCTATTTCTCATCTTTGGCTGTAAGAAGACATATAAGCGAGTGATTCAGATGTATCTACATTATAGTTAACTATGTGTAGGTGAGATGAATCCCATTCCGAGTTTTTTGAAACCACAATTCATCTGTGAAGTGCTTCCAGATGAGTAGGTAATGTACTCATACACATAAAAAAATCATCCTTGGACACTTGTTACAGTTTCTAGGTATGTAGTAACAATTATCATTATTTCATAGCAAACGATGAATTATTGTTTAGCTTCAGTGAAATGCTCATCACGGGATGAGAGTAATGATGTGATTGATTTGACTCTGCACATAATTTTCATTTATGTTTTAGTGATTTCTCTATTATGCTTGGCTATTGTCATCACCTGTTTTTTTTATTTAATGGATACATTCAGACTGCACAAGCTAGGGAAAAGCAAAATGAAAATGCTTCATTAAAAGTCCTTGGTTGATTGTCTGTCCTATATCACTTTTCTGACTTCATTTAAGTCCATAAATCTGACTTTTTACCTGTTTTGCCGGTGTTGCGAATGAAAGTATCTTCTAAAGTTTCCTTTTCCCAACCATGGAATTTGAGTTTCTTCAGATTCACATTTACTTGAGTAAGATCTTCATCTATATTAATAGGAGATTGTTTGGCACCATTGCAGGCTGAGTATTTCTTTCCCCAGTTCTTTTGGTTCAAAGTTCCTGGAAATCAAAACACTTACGATAAATACATGTAAAACTTAAACTGGCATCTATGTATTTTTTCAATGTGGGAAAGTTAAAACACAGTTTGTAGTCTGTGACCAGAGTACCTGCCCTTCTTTTAGGACTCCTCTGTAGCATTACTTAGCACACTTACCATTGCATCTTACCTTCAACTCCTAAGTCATTTTTTGACCATTTTAGACATCATACAGACATATTTATGAATCCCTAGGGAAAGCAGAAAACAACAAAAAAAACCCCAACACACACAATATCCAGAAATAAATAAAACAGAGGAAAAAAAAAGTTTTCAGGTGAAAGAAACTGGCATTCAAAAAAACCTTGGGAATTACTGCAAAACCCTCCTTTCCAAGTAAGTCTTTTAATCATAGGAATGATAATACTGTTCCTTCTGGCAAGTGAAGTCAGACATCCAAAGGGATTTTCAAATAAATAAAAGCAGTAAGATCTTTTAAAAAAACTCTACACAGAGGGAAAAAGGTCAAGTGATTCTACCCTGAAAAAGGAAAAAGGTTAGTGATGCTCTGGCTGTATGGCCTGGCTGTATGGCCCAGCTTTGCCCATGCAGGGCCATGAACACAGACTCCAGCCATCTCCCTTTGAAGCCACCGGTCGAGAGCAGCCAGGTGGCCCTGCCTGGAGGTCCTGTGCTGCTGCAGGGAGCTCCTCCAGGGAGCAAGCACTGCCTGGCATCTCACTGTGGCCAGTTCAGATATAGACAACACAGACACAGGCAGCACATTCTTCAGACTAGATTACTTTCTGTAAGAAAGGCTCAAGTACTCTACAAGTCAGTGTGAACGGTTAGCAGCTGCTCTGAGAATCTTTTGTTTATATATAAATAATACAATATTTTCTGTATTTTTATGTGTTTCCATGTACTTAAATATTTTTTTCCTGACAAGGAATTCTAGTAACACTTCAAAGGGCTAATTAAAACTAAGAGTTGACTGCACAGACCTAAGAAAATATAATTGCTTCAGTTATCTTTGCACTTACTAGCAGTTAAGAGCTAATATTAGTGCATTCAATGCACACATTTGAATTCTATTAGATGTGTCAAAATGAGCCAGTGCTCATTTACAGGCTGCTGCACTACATCCAAGTCTGTCAGCAAAAGATTTGCTATATTGTACCCCAGGCAAGAACAGCCCTCATATTGCACTCGGAAAACTCAAGAGAGGGGAGAAGATAAGCAGCCAGCCCTGTAACCATGACAATAGGCAGTAATACAAGATGCTCATCTGGATAGCTACCTACCTAGAAACAAACCTGAGCTAAATTATTCAACAAGTATCAAGTCAAGCGAGTTACCAATATCATCTTGCTGCATCAGAAGGACTGCAGGTCAGATAGCATATAAACTTGTAGCAAGCAACAGAAGAAACTGTTAAGGCACAATAGCCAAGCAAACCAAGATGAGTTTAAGTCATAGGGTTATGAATTTGAATACCCTGCAGGTGGCGGTTAGAGCCCTGTACCAAGCAGCAAGTGGTCCCCTTGGAAATAGCACACGGTGTAAGAAGCTTCCAGCCCCTCCTCAAGTCACACTTCTCCTGGGCATTAGCTGTCAGATACAGTTTATCCCCTGAGCAAATAATACAATATCCTGATTTCTAATGTGCTTTTCATAAGAAAAAGCTTTTCATCCACAGAAGCTTTCCTTAAGAAAATCTGAATCTTTTCCCAACACACTCTATCATAGAATTATAGAATGTTAGGCGTTGGAATGGACATCTAGAGATCATCTAGTCCTATCCACCTACATAAGCAGGATCACCTAGGGCACGTCACACAGGAATGCATCCAGGAAGGTTTTGAAAGTCTCCAGAGAAGGAAACTCCACAAACTCTCTGGGCAGCCTGTTCCAGTGCTCTGTTACCCTCACAGTAAAGAAGTTCCTCCTCATGTTGAGGTGGAACTTCCTATGTTCTAGCTTATAGCCATTATTCCTTGTCCTATTACTAGGTACCACTGAAAAGAGACTGGCCCCTTCCACTTGACACCCACCTCTCAGATATTTATAGACATTAATAAGATCCCCACTCAGCCTTCTCTTCTCAAGACTAAACAGCCCCAGTTCTCTCAGCCTTTCTTCATAGGAGAGATGCTCAAGTCCCTTAATCATCCTTGTAGCTCTCTGTTGGACTCTATCCAGTAGATCCCTGTCTCTCTTGAATTGGGGAGCCCAAAACTGGATACAGTATTCCAGGTGTGGTCTCACCAGGGCAGAGAAAAGGGGGAGGAGAACCTCCCTAGACTTGCTGGACACAGTTTTCTTAATGCACGCTAGGCTATCATTGGTCCTCTTGCCTACAAGGGCACATTGCTGTCCCATGGATAACTTACTATCCCCTAGGACTCCAAGGTCTTTCTTCATGGAGCTGCTTTCCAGGAGGACGACCCTAATGTGTACTGGTGCCTGGCATTATTTCTCCCCAGATGCAGGATTCTATACTTGTCCTTATTGAACTTCATGAGGTTTACCTTGACCCAACTCTCCAGCCTGTCTAGATCTTGTTGGATAGCAGCACAGCTTTCTGGTGTGTCAGACAGTCCTCCCAGTATTACAACATCAGAGAACTTGCTGAGGGTACTGTCTACCCCCTCATCCAGGTTGTTGATGAAGATATCGAACAAGAGTGGACCCAGTACTGATCCCTGGGGAACACCACTGGCCACAGGCCTCCAAACTTGACTCTGTGGTGCCAATCACAACCCTCTAAACTCTGTTGTTGAGCCAGTTTTCAATCACCTGACAGTCCAATCGTCTATCCCTCATTTCCTGAGTTTTCCTACGAGGATGTTAGGGAAGACAGTATCAAAAGCCTTACACACATTCCCCTAATTCTACTCTTTCCATCACTAACATTCGAACTATCTGAAAACACTACTCTCTTGTCTCTCCCAGAAGTGTATTTTTGGGTAGCTACTTCCATGCTTCTTTTGATGAACGCAGATAGCCTATTTTTGCATCTTTCCTTTAAATTCCTTATCCACCAGCATGTTCAATTGAACCAAATACATTAGAGAAATTATAATCTCCTTCCAACTTCTCTTGTTTCATACTTTGTGGTTTTGTTACGTAGAATGTAAATTCTTTGACTTGATAGTCCTTATCTGTGCCTCAGCATATAATGCAACAAACCCCCAGCATGAAGCTAATGACAAAAACAGTATGCTTAGTTCATGTCAGAAGACAGTGTCAGGCCAAAAGTGTAACCTGTCACAATGTCCAGAGCCAGGTCACACAGAGTTATGTAGGATGCTGACTGGAGGTGATGCTGTGGCATGACTTAGGAAGTCTGTTCTTTCAGTCTGGATGTGAAGCTTTTCATAAATACTGCCAGAAAAAATGAGGGAAATTAGAAGGAGACGAAGAACATTATTTCCTGCCCCCCAGAAAGGCTGCAAGCCTATGATGTGAGTTTGCTAATAAAATTCAATAATGTTTTTCCTTTTTTTCTGTGAAGAAACAAAAGCAATCCAGTCAAGTAAGTGGTTATAATAAAAAGATTCTCCTTTCATAAAGAACTTTGCTGTTTACACCTTACTGAACTCTTACAGCACCTATGAATCTTTGTACCCCGAAGGAAGTTTTAGAACGGTGATTTTCATGTAATTATATATTTCCATACACTCACCAATAGTCATGGTAAGAAGCTCATCTAGGTATTTTTTGTATGAAGAAGATGCAAATACCATTTCATCTACTCTCTTGGTGGACAAAAAGAAAAACATCTATCCGATTGGTACGAATGCTAGTTTGAAATCAACCAAAGACAAATGAAACAAAGAGTATTTCATGGTTGCAGAGGACAAGAGATAAGACTTCCAGCTATGACAAATTAACTGAATGCTCCAAAACAATGCTTTCACTGGCAAATCTGAATAGGTATTTAACAAGTTTTAATCAGTTTTCTTCTTTGTGATCCAGCAGCTGGTGTAGCTGAAAAAGTTGCATCAGCAAAGGACACCACTATTGCTTACAGTTGCAGAAGGACAAGTGATCTCAGCACTGAGAAATACAGGCAATGTGGAAGCTCTAAGGTAAAAATCATATTGACCTCACTAACAAGGAACAATATCTGTGTACATTTTGTATGTAAAGAGCAAAACCATACTTGCGTAACTACTGAGAAGTTGTAACATTGATCAAAAGCTATGGAATGAAATGTAAAGTAAATAAATGGCAGAATCTGGTCTGGCGCAGGAACATGGTGAATTCCAGAAGGAATTGGAATTCAAATTATATTTGAGCAGCAAAATTCATGTTTATGCATAAACTCTGCAAATGTTGGAGCAGATAATGGTTCTGTCTATATTAGCAAGTAGTGCAGATCAATATGAGAGCATTTATAGAGTGAAACTCTTGTGGCTGAGGACCAGATTCCACACTAGAATGTCTTTCAGAGGGTTTTTACCTCAGCCTAGCTCTGCCTGGTCCCAGTGGTTGCTGAAGTGCATTAGATACGTTCCTGCAGCACAACTCCTGTTTCTTATCAGTTGACATAAACCCATATCGTGCACTGTGAGACAAGTCTACTTTGAGAACCAAAGCTTGGCAGTGGGGTGCAGCCAGGAGACTTGCTTAAGAAGTCCACTCCCAATCAGAAGCGTTAATGTAAATGCATCTGCTGTAGGCAGCAGGTGGTGAAACTTCTGTAGTTTACATGATATGCAGCAAGTTGAAGTAAAAGCAAAAGAACCAAATGTTTTTAAACAAGAGCAGATTGTTTTACTGTAGGTGTTATGATGGAAATCATAAATCAAAACCATGCCAGCCATTTTGAAAAATATTGTTGAAACTGAGCTTTGAAAATTAATTCCCCCAAAGTATGCTTTGGAAATCTAGAGAGAATAAAAATGTGCACGATATACCATGAAGAGTGCACAGAGGAAGCAACGTTTGTCAAAGCTGTCAGCTCTGAGGAAGTAACTGACAATTCACAATGAATGAAAATGCGCCTGAACAAAGCCGATTAAAAGTTAATGGAAGACTTCCTGTGCCATAACCTTTACCACTCTTTCGCAGGAGAGAATGTCCAAAGAAAATTTCCCTGCCCTTTCTTTCTAGAAAATCACAGAATTACAGAATTGCTGTGGTTGGAAAAGACCTTTAAGATCATCAAGTCCAAACATTATGTAACTCTACCAGGGCCAGTACAACACCATATCCTTAAACACCATATCTGGCCTTGTTGAAGCCCATATGATTTGCCCCAGCCCATTGATCCAGCCTACCCAGGTCCCTCTGTAGAGCTTCCTACCCTCAAGCAGATCAATACTCCCACCTAACTTGGTGTCATCTGCAGACTTACTGAGAGTGCTCTCAATTTTCTTGTCAAGATCACTGATAAAGATATTAAACAGGAGTGGCCCCAGTACTGAGCCCTGCAGAACACTGCTTGTGATTGGCCACCAACTGGATTTAACTCCATTCCTCACCACTCTCTGGGCCTGGCCATCCAGCCAGTGTTCAATTGAGCAAAGTGGGCACCCATCCAGGCCTAGGGCAGACAGTTTTTTCATGAGGATGCTGTGGAGAACAGCGTCAAAGCCTTTACTGAAGTCCAAGTAAACAACATCCACTGACTTTCCCTCATCCGCCAAGAGGGTCACCTTGTCATAGAAGGAGATGAGGTTTGTTAAGCAGGATCTGCTATTCATGAACCTGTTCTTACTGGGCCTGATCACCTGGGTTGTCCTATGTTCATACCTAACTCTTCTCACCCTTAGTCTCAGTGAGCCCATCTCTGCAATGAGCACTCAATTCTCCTTTTGGCCTCCACTTGTCACCGCTGCTGTCATTAGAATATCTGGTCCACAAGGTGCTACTGCACTCCTGTCTTTTGTAAAAATACTTGAAAGAAAATCATCTATCAGACATCTCTCTGTGTGTCAGTATCCTATGCAAGTGGAAAAAGACAGCAGGGCTGAAGATCAGCTGTGAAACTGAGAGGGCTGTGGTCCTCCCAGCAACTCTCTAGGGGAGGGGTTTCTCAGCATGCTCACACACTGCTAAATGTATGTCTGCTGGGATGTAAACTTCCACTGTGGGTACTGCTGTTTACCATCATGTACCAGTACTGGCTGAATGTAATACACAGTTTTTGAAAAAATGAAAGTTATCTTTTTTAATCAATAGGAAATACACATAAAGAGCTTAAAATGTAAACTTCAAGTCCAGTAAATGGGATTCTGAGCATGTGAAACAAATACTTTGCATTTGCCTTTGTACTGAATATGGATGTAGCTTCTGAAGAAATATGATCTTAAAAATAACGCTTCGGGCTTTATGGGATTAAGAACGATGTCAGAATATTGCATTAGTGAGAAGAAACATTTTACCTGGGAAATTCTACTTCGCAGCACTTCACTTTAGTAACTGTTGTTTTGACATCACAGAGTTTTGCATTCTTAGCTCTTACTAGCATCGTGTTTCTTGTGAATGGTCATATCCCAGCATGTGTCCCCTCAGGAACTCTAAGAAGCTTTAGCTTTAATGACAGTTATAGAAGAAGAAATGCTTTCAATATTGGTGAAGCAGTATTTGCTTCACAAGTGTAAGCTTTGAAATGTGGGGAGGTTAACATCATCACTGTGAAGTATCTACTGTTAGACGGAAATAGGGGTACATAATAAGACCATCTAAATTTTAGACTCTAACCAGTTACAAACACTACTTCTCAAACTGGCAATAATGGATAGTAAAAAATAATCATAGGTATAATTCATTTTTTCCATTGCTCCTACCTCATTTATTTCAGGATTTAAACTGATATGAACCCCAGGGTTTATGTTACAGATAAAAGACAGCAGAAGAGAGATAGACACTTTACCTCTGCTTAATTTCTTCCTCTTCATTCTTCATCAGCTTTTGCTTTCACAATGACATAATTACTTTTATAAATATAGCTTGGACACATATAGGAGATCATAGAATTGTCAGGGTTGGAAGGGACCTTAAAGATCATCCAGTTCCAACCCCCACGGCCATGGGCAGGGACATCTCCCACTAGAGCAGGTTGCTCAGAGCCCCATCCAGCCTGGTCTTAAAAACTTCCAAGGA
>WTSP01001968.1:107653-124185 GCA_025331215.1 Actenoides lindsayi
TTAAAAACTTCCAAGGATGGGGCTTCCACCACCTCTCTGGGCAACCTGTTCCAGTGTCTCACCACCTTCATGGTGAAGAACTTCTTCCTAATGTCCAACCTGAATCGACCTATCTCTAGCTTTAATCCATTCCCTCTAGTCCTAATGGACAGTGGACTGTTAATAATGGATTTGCCTTACCGAAAATGTTAGTGACTTACCACTTTGAAGTGTTAAGTGATTTCAAGGGTTGTTTTTTTTAGAGCAAACACATTTTATCTAAGATACAAAAAGATAAAAAAATAAGGCCATGAAAAGATGTGGGTGCTTATACTGGGACAAAGTTTAAATTTAGATGAGAAATCAATACTGCTCTGAACACCAAACTGCAGAGCTATTTTTTCCCTCTTTATTTCTGCTTCACTATTTAGATACTGCATCCAAAGTCGATGAAAGGAGGAGATGGAAATGAACAAACCTCAGGATGCTTCATACCATTAATAGCTACAGCATTTAGCTTATTACCAAAGTCTGAACATCACAGTCTCGAATCCTCCAAGGCAGAAGAATGATTTCCATTCGCATTCTGGGTGAGTGCACTACTGGCCCAAAGAGAGAAATACTGCCAATACTAATCCTGTGAATGTTACCATAGCTCCTATTACAAAGCTCATGACATAATGCATTGCATTCTAGGGAAACATTTCAGTCATCAGAGAATAGAAGGTTTAAGTTTTACAAAACACTGTGTAGAAGACAACATTTCTGCTTCATCTTCATTGTATGGATTTGGGGTTTTTTTGTTTTTCTGCTCCAAAAGCCCCAGTCACCCCTGCAGCCTGCTCATGATCAGTCTGATAAAGTTTATAAAAATTCTTCAGATTGAAAAAGTCCAGACGTTAATGGGTGAAATCACTTGTCAGGACAGAGTCATAAGTACAGAACAGGAATTTTGGCTTCTGGATTTGGGCTTAGCCAGTTATAATGCTGGTCTCTGTGATTTAATTGCTTGTGGGTTTTCCAAGACTAGATAGCTTGCCAATGTCTAGGTCAAGTGTTCAAAAATGAAATTGTACTGGTTACGTTAGAGTCAGCCCACACAGTAAGTGGATGGCCACTCCAAAGGCTTTAATAGCATTTAAACCCTCAAAGTTCAACACTAATAAAGTAACTTGCTTTGAAATGAGCAGGAGCCAAATATATTTATCCCATGGATTTTTCTGGCTCACATACAGTGACGGAGAAATGAATGCAACACATTTCTTACTGTCAGTTGTAATATTTCAAAGAAATCAAACAGAATCAACCAAAATTCTTGTTGCTTTGCAGCTAGATAAGCTCAGGCAAGCCACAAAATCTACCCTTTTGGTTTTTAGTGCCCTATTTGTCATTTTTGTATGTAAGTATCAGCTTACCTGCATTGTATTCTGTGTATCTTGTGCATGTGCACACAAAAAAAAGACACAATGTAAAGACAGTATGTACTCTATAAACACAGACAAATAAGGACTTTTTCTGAGGAGAGTAACTTAAAAGATGGTACAGCACTAACTTAAGCTGAAGTGTGGTATACTAATCTTCTCTGCTCCTCATCTAAAATGTGTTGGACCACTTACTCCTCATTAAAATCTAACACAGAAGATGAATGAGGAAAATCCTGATGAAGCATTTTGTTATCTTCAGATTATCGTATCTTCCTTTAATCTTTTGTGTATTTATTTGAACATAAAGTTTATGCTTCCTTCACTGAGACACCGCTCAATAAAATCACCAAAAACCAACTGAGAAAAATGTTTTGCTTTTTCACTTTATCCTCACAGAAAAACAAAAACAAAAAATCAGATAGAGTAAAATGCAGTTACTGAGATACAACAGAAAACTGTAATCAGAATTACTATCACAGTGGCTTTCTGGTGATTTTTCTTCCCGGGAGTCAGTCTGATGATTCATAGTCAGACTAAATGAATTACTGGGAAAAATGCGTAGGAGGATAAATGCCAATGGACAGCTTTCTTTCAATATAGCAACTGTTTGCTGTTCCTCTTCTCCTTTCATCCCTCAATAAATCTGGACATTGCAGGCTAGTTAGAAAATATATAATCAAACACTTCTATGCCGGAGAAATACAGAATAGCACTGATGTTCCATTTGCAATGCACTCAATGGGATAGCTCTTTTGACTAGGAGAATGATTGTGGGAGAAATTCAGTTAACCTTTTAAGATACCTTTTTTCTATTACTCTCATCTCATTGCTCCTGAATTTGCATATAAGTGCTGCTACAGAATCATATATATATAATGAAAACTTGCCACATAATTTTTATAATTAAGGTAGTGTTAAGATCTAAGATATATTTTTCAAGTATTAAGGAAGGAAATTTGATACAGTGCCAAATGGGAAAATGTCCAGTAAAAAAGAAATACATTCTTCCTCCTGCTTTTATTTATTTTTTGACCATATGTGAAGCCCTAATTAGAAGCCCTGAATACTTCTAAACCTTGACCCAAGGAATTCAGGTTGTAGCAATGATTTCCTTTACCTTTAGTAATAATTAAGATAATGAAACTGAACACAGCTGTTCAGTGGCAAAGATCATTCCAAGATCATAAATAAGCAGAGCTGAACACAGAACTGGAATACATTGAACTGATACATTTTTAGGCTAAGAAATAGGCAACAGACTACGAATTCACTTCCTATACCCTGCAGTTGCACTTTTTTTTTAGTGCTGCATATCATAGAGTTAGCTGTCAAATTTGTGTCATGGCAATGTCAAAGGCCTGTCTGGTCTTCCACAAGAAGAGGACTCCCCACCTATTTTTGAACTGTTTTGCATACTGCTAGCAAGGAAGGATGAATAAAATGGGACCTTTGCAGGCTTTGTCCTCTAAAGCCACCCCGATTTGCAAAATAAAAGTAACAACTTTCCAACATGACAGAGACTCATTACAGTTCAGCTGTACTTGATGGAAGTAAAGCTTAGTCTCAAACTTAGAGCTACTGCATAGAGAACAAGTGGATGTATATTGTCTTTCTGTTGGTGAACATGGGCATAAATGAAGCTTATGAAGGTATATCCCTCTGTCTCATATCATGCAAGTACCATTCTATTAGAATGTACTGGCTGCATATGACAAAAGTTGTGTAGATGCAATTTTAAGCAGACCAGTAGCTGGAGCAAAGAAGGAAGAAGCAATAATCTGCTTCAAGTGCAGCATTTAGCATCTGTCTGATAAGTGATAGCTGGTATAGTCCCAGGAGATGAACACAATGAAAGCCATCTTCAACAGCAAGAAACCTCATTTTTATCAGAGTACAAGATCACCATCTAAGTCTAATCAATTACACTATGACAGTCTTGGCTTTTCACTCTTCATTACTAAAAGGTAGACTCTGCTGTAGTTTAGAAATTATCTTTGGTAGCAGAACCAGACACTCAGTACAGAAATAAAATGCAACAATGAATTTTAAAAGAGAGTATGTACTTTCCTCCTTCTCATCTTCTCAACAGATCTAACAATACTGCCTTTCACTGAGAAAATCAATATGGTTTCCTTTTCTCTCCTGTTATGTTATGACTTCCCTCCTTTCCCTGCTTCACTTCCCTCCCTTCCCTCTTTCCTCCTTTCTTCCTTCCTTTCGTCTTTCCTCTCTCCCTCCTGGACCATTAAAAGTTAATGAGCAGCCCGTTTATTTCCATGAAAAGTCCTGTGTTGGTATAGCACAGGGGTACTTTTTCCTCTTACCAAACATGTGCATTATTATGTTGCTATCACCTAGAAAAAATACCTTCTGGTAGTACTAGCCTATCTACAAGAATAATATATGTCATAAAGGTCACAGTCATAAGTTCTGATCCAAAGTCTGTTGAAGTATATAAATAAATCACAAGTAGGTTCTCTGGGCTTTGGATCAGATCGGCTATGCATACATATAAAATCACTACTAAACAACACCAGCAGAAATGTGGATGCAAAAAACCCACAGATAACCATAAAAAAGGTTGGCATTTACCTTTGTATAGCAAAAAGGCATTTATTTCCACTGTGAAGAATAACATAAAGATCCTGAAAAGCAAAGACTAGACAGAAATAAACTAAAGCAAGACAAATACAAGGATAAAAGTCTACTGGATTACATCATTGGCCCATCAGTCCAGCAGATAAATTGCCATAATGTCCAAAAGGACATAGAAATGATTCTGGTTTTTTGCTCCTCAGACTCTCTTTTTTACAGATCTTCAGTTTTTGTAAAAGAAAGCTCCTACATATCTCCAGAAGAACATGATGCTACGGGAAAATGGGATTTCTTTTTAGCATTTTTTTAGCAGGATTTGGTATCACTTCTCACTTCTATGAGAATTTCAATACATATTATCCTTGCATAATGGTAAGCATAAGAGGAAGTGACGGGCATATATTTGTTATATAGTATTATATTGAGCCATATGGATTTCTTACACAGAGCTATAACTGGATGTGTGCTTATCTACACAATTTCTTATCATACTTTTACTTTAGAAAGCCAATTCTAGTTCATAAAATAGCTCTTTATCAAGGGCTTTGACTGCAATAGCAAAAACTTTAATTCTCTTTCCCTCCTCAAATGAAAGAAAATCCTTCAAAAAATGTTAAAAACCAACTCCCCCCAGCCTCTTCCTCTCATAACATTCCATGTGAAATTTAAACAACACCATTAAGTGACTAGTTTTTTTTCGAGACTATCATATCCTCTGAGTGAGGTTCTCCCCCAGCCTTGAAGTGATAACAGAATTATGTAATGTACACAAGATATTTCTTCCAAGTATTTCTTCCACAACTGTGTAAATCTGTTTTCCCTTTGCAGATCTATGAAATGATCTAATCAGTTTTAAAAATCTTTCAATATTAAGAACTTTCAAAGTCACTTTCAGTGCTGAGCAGTTATTCTTAAGAATGCATAACTAAAACCTATTCAGCAGTATGTATAACTCACCTCAAATGGGGACCTTACTGTCCATTAATAGCATTTACCTTCACATCTTTTCCATTCTATCCTACAGTGGAAACTGCTTGAAATGAGGCAGCTGTGGTCTTACCTTTATCTCAGTCAGCCAGTAAGCTCTTGTCTCTCTGTGAGTCTTGTGGTGATAAAACGGGTCTAAAATGTCTTGCTGACGTTAGAAGCACTGCTTTTTAATTCATATTTTTTGAAAGTAAGAACTAATTCATAGCACTGCTTGTGTTGAGAAACAAATAAAACCTGTCACCTAACCTACTCCCTCTGAGCCAAAAGTTCATAGTAGGAATTCCAGTTTTCATATCAATATTGGTTTAAATTCACTAAACTCTTTACAGGCTTAGTATTTTTTGTTTGTTTGTTTATGTTTTAATCTATGGATAATACAGAGAATAATAATCTTCAATGAAGATTTGTGTAATCATTTTTCTTCTTCTTTTCTCTGTGGTGAGAAAAGTATTCTCTTTTCATTTTCACCCATAGGAAGTAGGATATCAGAAGACCATCTTACTTTCTTCACATTGTTACCTAAGGATCAAATATGCAGGGTACTTTTAACCACCTGCAAATATAGTCTTTATTACTTTTTACTAAGTAAACCATTTGTGGAGGAAGAGATCTAGCATACTTGATCACAGTTGCATAAATTAAAGTTATGTTTCCTGATTCATTTCTCTGTTTTAAGCAGGAATTTACTATGGCAAGAGCAAAAGGAACACACAGTATTCCTGACAAATTAACATCATCTAACCATTAAGCCTCTCCCCAGTGCAGAGGAGCACAGAGTTACAATATTGTGCATGTAAAGGAAATTAGCCAGTCCTAAGAGGGGTCTGGATGCACTCAAGTGACTTCAGTACCAAATAATTTCAAATATTCAAGACACCTAGCACTTCTAGATTTGTGGAGGGCTTCTACACACAAGCAGATTAAGCTTTAGTGAAATTTTATCTACTTCTGCTTCTTTCCTTTTCGCTCTTGGTAGAAAGCATCAATTTTATGCTCAGGAAAAACATTATGACACCCTAAATATTCTGTCTTGAATGTAAATGTTATTTTGGTATGTTATCTTGAAAAACACACTTACAATTACTGAATTATGCTAGAGTAAAAATTTTCTGATAAGAATCTTGTCTGTTCATTCAGTCTGCCAGGAACTGGATGGCTGTAACTCAAAGAAGAGGTCTGTAAGCTGTTAGAACAAAACCTTTCCAATATAGGCCTATTGTGGAGCTAATTAAAATGTAGCTAATCAAGCTCAAGCGACCAAGTCATGTTAGAGTTTGCAGGTTCCCACATTTTCACCAAAAGCTCCGTAAATACTCCATCACTGCCTGTGCCCTGAGGCATTGTCAGTTTGACTAAGCTGAGCAACCAAACTCAAAGCCCATTTTAGGTTCACAGACTAGTCATCCCTTGCCATGATCTCCTAAGGCACAGACCTAGCTGGCATGTGCCTAGTGACCCTCAGACTGTACAGCCAACAGCACCAAGGTGAAAGCAAAGCCCTGCAGCTGTGCCTTCTGCGATTCAAGAACATTCAAGTGGATGCCCATTTTACTACAATATACCAGGGGCTACAACCTGGCAGTGTGTTCGGGAGGACATGAATTTAAATACCCTCCTCAGACAGAAAAAAATTATTCATGATCCATCTTTTGCATTTCCTATGACAAGGCTTGAAAGTATTGAAAAGGGAAGGAGAACAAGTCCTCTTCACTCACCCCACCAGTGCTGTGACATGCTGAGGTTACAAATTCAATCACTGAGCAATAAGAAGATAAGGAGGGGAAAGGCTGATTTTGTAACCCAGCAGCTGGAGCATTCAGCAGGAAAAGGGTAAGGATGACACAGGCTGAGACAGGCCCCTTTCTGCTAATCAGTGGATTCTGAGGCAAATAACTCCTCCTTGTGTCATTTAAGCACCTAATCCAAGTGCCTAACCTTGAATAGTGAGGTTAAGAGCTGTATGTTCCCTACATTATTCCAATGGCTGATAGTTCTCATTGTGAAACATTTTCCTCTTGACTCCCCAGAGTCACAAGAACTCCTGTTATAGACCAAAGTCTATATCAAGTGATAATGTCTAATTCCTATATTCTCAAACAAGAACTCAGACTATATATCAAAAATTACAATCAGGAAAATCCGAGAAGAAAACATCACCTAGGTTTGGGGTTTTTTTCCCCAAGAAAAACTTCCCTTGCACTTACCACGTTCACTCTACATGACAGTGTATGGGCCACAGTCTCCCAGAGATCTCATTCTTCGAGGACCTGCGTATGACTTCTCCCTCACCATACTAGCTGTGCATGACTAATGTAGGCACTGGAGTGGAAAACATGGCAAAAGATGATGATGGTTAAAGAGGAGATAAAAGGCCAGAGTTTCTAGCTAAGGCATATCACACAGGCAGAGTCTACTAAAGCCCAAGTACTGAATCTGTACTTCTTGGTATAGTTTGAAGATATGAAAAAGTAAGTCTCACTCACAAACGACTTGCATGACATTTACACAGAGATTTTAATCTGAAGGGGTTGATCAAAAAACCCTGTAGGTGAATTTGATGATTCTTCTGCATCAATTCTAAGACAGGGAATAACATATTATATTAGAAAAAGGTGGGAGCTTCGGGGTGGGAAAGCAAGGCAAAAGCACTATGTAAATGAAAGTTTCTGAGATAATGCAGAGACAGCTTCTTGCATATGTAATTGTGAACTTTTCTTTTAATAAGTTCTCTCTGCTGTAGGCAGCAACAACCTTTTTCTTCATGAGAATCAGCTGTATCTTGGAATAATACCCAGAAACTCTTGTTTCCAGTACAGACTACCTCCCTGTGGGGAAATATCAAATATAGAAGACTCAACGAGTGGAGTTTCCATGGAATTGTTTCTGCAAGAAAAGATGTTTTTGACTTCACAGAAAAATACTGCCAAACTATGACTATGATTCACAGGAGATCTGTTGAAAAATAACTTTTTTTCTATATTGCCTCTATATCTGTTAATATTCTGTCACACACAGCTCTGATAAGAGATTCCTTGACTGGCAGTTGTCTTTGAAACTTATTCTGTGGAGACTTGCCATACGAACTTGTATTGAGACTCATTCATCCTTTTTACCTCTTAGCTTGCCATATTCTCTTTCTTTCCTTCTCTAGTTTAGTAATGATCTGTCTTTTGTGTGAGTCTTACTCAGAATCACAGAACCACAGAATGGTTGAAGGTGGAAGGGACCTCTGGATGTCATTATCCAACTCTCCCTTCTCAAACAAGGTCACCCATAGCCAGTTGCCCAGGACTGTGTTTAGACAGCTTTGGAATATCTCCAAGGATGGAAATTCCACAACTTCCCTGGGCAAACTGTGCCAGTGTTCAGTCACCCTCACATGTAAGAAGTGTTTCCTGATGTTCAGAGGGAACTTCCTGTGTTTCAGTTTGCGCCCATTGCCTTCACTGGACATGTCCATGACTCTCTTGTACTAAGGAGACCAGAACAGTTCTACAGGGGTGGCCTTACCAGGGCTGAGTAGAGAAAGGATCATCTACCTCAACCTGCTGGCAACACTCCTCCTAATGCAGCCCAGGATACCATCAACTTTTGTCGTTTTTTTTTTTTCTGCAAGGGCACATTGTTAGCTTATGCTCAGCTTGCTGTTCACTCCCAGGTCTCCCAGGTCCTTTTCTGCAAAGCTGCTTTCAGGCTAACTAGCCCCCAGTATGTACTGGTGCCTGGAGTTGTTCTTCCCCAGGTGCAGGACTTTGCACTTTCCCTTGTGAAACTTCATGAGGTTCCTGTCAGCCCGTTTCTCCGGCTTGCTGGAGTCCCTCAGCACTCCTCTGAGTTTTACAACATCAGCAAACTTGCTGTGGGTACACTCTGCCCCATCACCTAGATCACTGACAAAGATATACAGAAATGCTCTTTTCCTATTATGCTGGACCTTGCAAAATAAAAACAATATGGACTTGTGAAGTCAAGTCAGAAAGAAACATTTTCACCAGGGCTGCATAAGCTATACCAGATCTTATAGTTTCTGGGGCATCACAAATGTTCTGAATGGCTGTTCTGGGCACCCTGTGTCGTTTATGGGATCCACAAAACCTGGAGATGAGTTGTGCGCACTACTCCACAGGCTGGAAAATTATATTTCACGACCACATTGGCAACATCAGTAAGCAGAGACTGAAGAGCAGTGTCCTTGCCAGTCCCTGTGCTGTCAACCTGTAATATTACTGCCATCCTGCCAAAGCAAAATACTGAGGGACACTGTGAGGGACTCATGATACTAGCATTCAGTCTCACATCAAGGAGGGACTTTGTTGACAATTGTGTCCTTGTCTCATTTCTTAGCTGAGCAGAATTTAATTAAAACACATTTCCTGAGAACATTTGATCACTATTCAAACAATCCCCAGCTTGCAGGCACAGTGTACTAAGGGAGCTTTACTCCCTGCCCGTGCCCTCTCTGCATTCCTGGGTCATTTGACTGGACTGCACCTACATCTGCAGAAACTCGTCCCTTCATATTAGGCATGACAAGTCCCTGTTCCATAATAGGTAGAGCCTATTGAAAAACTGTAAAGCATGATCTTGACTTTAATTTGGTATATAATTTAATTTGGTATTAGGACAAACTCTTAGTTGAGTAAAATAAATATTGCCATTACACATACCACAGTGGTTCCCTTGTTAATGCTGCTGCTGCTTGCTAAAAACTTGGCAGTTGCATTTCTCCACATGTGCTACTTAAATAGCCATTTCCATCCCCTGTCTTGTACAGATTTATAGTTATCATCCTTGCACATACTGGGCATAAATATATAAGATCTTACTCTAGTGGGTTTTGAAAACAAAATGTTTCTTTATAAATATTGCAGGAAACAAAGAGAGATCAGCAGTACAGTGCTGTTTCTTTTCTATCTGGCCAGGACTGAAACGGTGGTAGCTGACATTGAAAACACATTTACCAATTTTCAGCTGCATTGGTCTAATGAGTGCTTAAGCGATACCTTACGAGGGAGCTAAAGAAAGGAAGAACTTGCATTCAAGAAGGGTGATTAGCGTTGTGGGTTCCTGTGAAGCATTAACTTGACAGCCACACACAAGTCAACAGTATTTTTGTTCTCTCCTCTCTGCTGGGGGTATTGTTTCAAAGAGGGTCATCGGTTTGCAAGGCTGGCATCTACTTACATTGTTTAAAAATCTTAAAAGACCCCCATTAGAATAATGGGTCCTGACATATATTTCCTAATTTGCTGTATGATATAACTACTGTGGACAACTGTAATCATACTCCAACTGCTGCTTTAGAAAGAGGTTTTTAAAAAATTGCTCCCCTGATCGGAGATGTAATCTGCATCTGTGATGGTATAAACAATACGTCCTGTGGGATGACAGTATTAATATTTCATTAAAAACTCCTTGCACAGCCTCCTGCATGAGTTGTGGTGTGTAAAAACAATCTTCATTGAAGCAGAAGATGAAAAATACGAAGTGTATATATAAATAACATTTAAGAAACATTTAGCCATTTCAACATTTCATAAGCTGCATTTCTGCTTAAGATTTTGGCTTTAAAACTGTAGGTTTGCTGCCCCACATAGAGTTTAAAGGCTACTTGTTGTCAATCTGAAATACAATCAGCCATTTTCCAGAAAATATGATTACTTGGTTTGAGGGATCACATTTGTCAGTCTCTGAGGTTTGATGATCATATTGCCTATTTTTAAAGGATGTTTTTTCTCCTGAGCATCCACATGCTCTAGTTTCATTCAAACAAAAAGAGGAAATCAAGAGGGCAGAATGCACTGAAGTTTTTGGCCATCTCTCTATGTCAGGGCAGAGTGCACAGGCTCAGTGCAATACATCTAATGCAACTGATGAAATATGCTACACAGCTAAGGCAAAAGGACTTGCAGGGAGAGATCCAGTGTTCATAAACTAAGTGCCTCTCCCTCTTCACTGGCTATATTGAAGGCAGGCATCTTTCAACAGGCAGTCCAATATGTCCAGTTCAATTGGTTCTCTCTTAATGATAATGGGGATCATGGTCACAGATAATATACCACTGCTTCTGTACTAGGGTTTAGAGCACCAAGTGAGGAAGCAATGACTTGAATTCTTGGGTTTATTCTTCCTGAAGGAGTTATGCCGTACTAGCAAAAGACCTTACCAGTAAAAGAGAGAAGTGGCTATCCTTTCCAAAAAGGCTGTGGCCTCAGGGCAGCAAGAGAGTTCAGCTTTTAATGTGGAAAAAAGCCTAACTTTCACCTTGTGATTACAGCATTTAGTGGAGGGGAAGGAGGACAACGAGGACAAGGGAACAGCCTAAGTCTGGTCTCTCCTCCTGGGTCTGGTTTTTGCCTTTGAGTCCAAGAAAATCTAACTTGAGAGGTGAGGAAGCTGCATCTGGAACCTCAATTCCAGTGAGCTGTGCTAATCTGCAGGAAAATTGCACCATGCTGCAGGAAGAATAAAGGAGCTGCAGGAGGATACACAGAGTAGTGACAGTTCATGTAGGAGCCTGCAACTTTGGAGACTGTATGCTATAAACTTTGGAATGCGTAAAAAGGAGAATGCAAATAGGTAAAAAGAAAATGGAATGTACTTCCAATGGGCATTTTACTGGAAAAGTATTGTTAGACTGTGTATTTAATTCCATCTTACCTAATTAATAGCAGTGGATGCTTTCTTTGACAACAAAACAACCTGTCAAGTGATACTTGAACCTGATGAACATGGGGCCCCTATGCAGAGACAGCCAGCCCTGCTCCTCATAGACACCAGTGCTTCTGTGCTCTGCTTCCAAAAGAAAAGCCAATGATTTCTGACAACTAGAATAGTCACTTCATGGGTTACAGAAAGATGTCAGAGGGAAGAAGAAAGATGTTTAGGAAGTGACAGAGACATTTTTTTTCCTGACTGCATCTCTGTCTTTAAATAAGCCAAGTGCATAAGCTTGTAAATTGCAATGTCTTCAGTTCCCAGTAACCTCAAGGGACTGCTTAGCTAGAATCAGGTCATAAAAGTGTGCATTCATAGAATCATAGAATGAAGGTTGGAAGGGACCTCCAAATGTCATCTACTCCAACCCCCCTGCAGTAAGTGGGGACACCCTCAACTAGATAGGTTGCTCAGAGCCTCATCAAGCCTGACCTTGAATGTCTCCAGGGATGGGGCCTCCACCACTCCCCTCAGCAATCTGTTCCAGTGTTCCACCACCCTCAAAGTAATGAACTTCTTCCTAATGGCCAATCCAAATCTATCCTTCTGTAGTTTAAAACCATTGCCCCTTGTCCTATCACTACACGCCCTTGTAAACAGTCCCTTTCCAGCTTTCTTGTAGACCCTCTGAGGGTACTGGAAGGCCACTATAAGGTCTCCGCAGAGCCTTCTCTTCTCCAGGCTGAACAACCCCAATTCCCTCAGCCTGTCCTTGTAGGAGAAGTGCTCCAGCCCTCTGATCATTTTCATGGCCCTCCTCAGGTCTCACCAAAGCAGAGTAGAGGGGCAGAATCACCTCTCTCGATCTGCTGGCCATGCTATTATTATATCTTAGGTTTAAAGCGCATCTACTTAAATGTACCCCTATAATGTGAAAATTTATTGTAAAAACATGCACCAAACTTACACAGTGATGTCATTGCTCTGGGCTGCTCAGCAAACAGAAAGCAGTTTGTTGTTTGGTGCAAAGAACTTACACCAAAGCTTGATGAGGATATGCAGGTACAAGCCTGACACTTCAAAAAATGATTACAAGCTGTTGTTTTTTTCTAGATCTGTTATTGTTAGTCTGGTTTTGTTTGCAACTATTCCATCTCTAGGCATATACTCTGGCTCCATGATGCAGTATCATTATCTTCCCAGGGATGCAGATTCATCATACACCATGGTGCAGTCACCTCTGGGAATATTATAAGGAACTCATCAGCTAGGCAGAAAGCAAAAAAGTGTGACGTGAAGGAAACTGATTCACCAAGGACAAATACATGAGCACCAATGATTCATTGTGCTGTTTGAAGGAAGCTGTGAAGATGTTCTGCGACAGCGTGCTGGCAAAGATGATTTCTCATATTATCGTGTTAACGTGAAATGGGAACGCTTAGGACGCATACAGAACGTCCACTAGAAGCCATTAGTTGGGTGAGCAGGTGACGCTGTGCAGCTGCATTTCTATGGCAGGACTGCAGGAGGCCTGATGAAACAACAGGCTCTTCTGGTTCACACTGTGCCCACAAATAAAGAGAAGGCTAAAAGCAGTAAAAATGCAGAATATCTGACCCTCAGGCTGCTCTGATGTGAAAGTCAGCAGGTTCCAGCTGCTGACAGTCCAGCTGGTCAGAGTTGCTCAGCATCATAAGAAAGCACTGCCAGTCCTCAGCGCTCTAACATAAAGAGCTCTTGCCTCAGACAGAAACAGTGAGCATAGATGACTACAGGCTTGCAGTAATCAAGAAATAGTAAATGAAATCAGCTTATTCTCAAGTGGTCTGCAATAAATGTCTAAAGAAAAGCAAGACACTTTATATTGCCCATGCAAAGCAAATGAGTTTAGGTTTCAAAATGGGATCCAAAAACTTTGAAGGAGGAAGTGATTGATAAAACCCACAAAAAGTTACGAACTTAAGAGTTACAAGAATCTTCCATGTCAAATTTGAATTGTAGGTGTAAATCAGACTAACCATAGAAACAGGTCTCAGTGGCTTAAGACACAACGTAAGTTTCCACCTCATTGGATCCTACTCTATTCTCATTGAAAATAATTACAGCAATCTAAATCACCAAGATAACATTAAATTAATTCAGCACATATTTTATGCCAGGGCATGGTACTAAGATCTTGCTCAAGAAACACTTGTCCTAGACAGAAAATGAGTTGATAAAATAAAAGCTACCTCAGCCTTCCAGGTTCCAGAACCAAAATAAGGACATGTTAGGGCTTTCAGAGAAAAGATTGATTTATTTTTTTTATTTTTATTTTTTTTTCAGAAGAGAGAAGTTAGACAGGTTTCTGTGTCTCCTTATAAAACCCCACATTTTTGTCTGGAACACTCCCTGCAGTCCTTCCTCCCATAGCCTCAAGCAGTAAAAAATGAGGGAATGACCAAGCATAGAAAATAATTTTCTTGGACAAATGGCCAATGATAAATAAAGTAGTAAAGGACTGAAAATCTGGGTAACTTCAGGAATGACTGGTAGTATTCTCTTTGTCTGTGCAGTAACATATTCTCTAGGAGCTCTCTGAAAGATAATTAACTTCAGTGGCCCCGAAGCATCACAGATGTGTATGACTGAAAGGTCATCTGAGTCCTTTCCTCCATTACAGGATCAAGTATAATTAGACTATGCCTCAATAATGCTTGTTTCCCTCATTTTTTTGGAAAGAGTTTCAGTAAGAGAAATTCCACAGCCTTCCTAAGCAGCCTGAGTTTAGCTAGTCTTAAAGTTATTTTTTCCTAATATTGCACCTAGACTTTCTCTTCTGAAAATTACACTGATTCATCCTTGTCACTTAGTGGAATGGAGAGCAACTAATCACTCTGTGACAACTTTTAAATATTTGAAGACTATTATCATAACTCCCCTTGCTATACTAACTTAGTTCTTTTTTTTTTTTTCCAAGGAGTTTGGGCTTTCTTAGACCCCTATCATTCTTTTTGCTTCTTCTCTGGACCTTCTCTCATATTGTCAATTTTCTATAAGTGTGTGGCCCAAGGATAAATATAGAAGGATTAATATATGAAGCTGAGACCTTCCCAGTGACAAGTAGAGCACAATAATTGCTTCCCATGCCTTATATATCATTCCTGTTAATTCACCTCAAAATGAGATTGCCTTTTTTACAACAGCATATTGTTAATTCAGATGCAATTACAGACAACTGCCATATAGCCACCAAACCACAGTCTCCATTTTGCATCTACATGCTTGATTTTCTTTCTTTAGTATTTTCTGCTTACTGTTATCATTGTATTGACAAATTCTATTTGATTGATATTCAGAACATCAAGCTCATTTTAATTCTGATTATGTCACATCAAATTCTTGCAATTTCCAGCATGGTGTCCTCCATGAATTTGCAAATGTACACTCTTTCTTCTGTCAATGAGGTATTAGTGAAAATACTGAAGAATATCGTATCCAGGGAGAAGCTTTGTTGGATATATCTTGATAGGCTCTGTGAAATGACTTTTTATTTTCATATTGCCATTAATTTTGCAAAAGTCTCCATCATTCTTGGTTGTGAAAATAAAGCTGTTCTGGGGAGGAACACCACCATGTACTGGTGCAGGTTAGGGGCTGACCTGCTGGAAAGCAGCTTCACAGAGAAGGACCTGGGAGTCCTAGTGGATAACATGTTAACCTAGAGCCAGCAATGTGCTCTCATAGGCAAGAAGGCCAGTGATGTCCTGGGATACATAAAGAAGAGTGTGACCAGCAGGTCGACGGAAGTTCTCCTCCCTCTCTACTCTGCCCCAGTGAGGCCACATCTAGAGTACTGTGTTCAGTTCTGGTCTCCCCAGTTCAAGAGGGACAGGGAAATACTAGAGAGAGTCCAACAGGGAGCTACAAAGATGATGAAGGGACTTGAACATCTTGCTTAAGAGGAAAGGCTGAGAGACCTGGGGCTGTTTAGCCCATAACAAAGAAAACTGAGAGGAGATCTTATTAATGTTTTAAAATATCTGAAGGGTGGGTGTCAAGTAGAAGCAGCCAGTCTCTTTCCAGTGGTGCCCTGTGATAGGACAAGAAGTAATGGTCACAAACTGCAACACAGGAAGTTCCACCTCAACATGATGAAAAAATTCTTCACTGTGAGAGTGACAGAGCACTGGAACAGCTGCCCAGAGAGGTTGCGGAGTCTCCTTCTCTAGAGACTTTCATGACCCTCCTGGATATGTTCCTATGTGGCATGCCCTAGGTGTTCCTTTGCTGGCAGGGGGGTTGGACTCGATGATCTTCAGAGGTCCCTTCCAATCCCTACCCTTCTATGATTCTGTGAGTCTATGATTCTATACTTTCATGCATTAATTTTGGTCTGGTACTACCATAGACTGAAAAAAATAGCTCTGGAAAGTGCAAACTGAGTATTTCATCTTAGTGAGATATTAAATATGAAGTTTCAAGACAATGAAATGTCAACATTAATTTTCACTGATGATCAACTTTGTAGAATCAAGCTTGTAATTTCTCTTATAATGTAAAATAATGAGGGGGACAGGGACAGCTAAATGCCATTGGGTATTACAGATTCTTAACCTAATTGCCAAGTCCTAGTTTTGCTATAATAATTTTTCAATC
Organism: Actenoides lindsayi; assembly: GCA_025331215.1. NCBI lineage: Eukaryota > Metazoa > Chordata > Aves > Coraciiformes > Alcedinidae > Actenoides > Actenoides lindsayi. Next base: position 123,937 of record WTSP01001968.1, read on the forward strand.
ATTTAATAATTTTTACATATTGAAAGTAGAACAAATAGTCACAATGCATTTCTGAGTATTTCTGCTATTCACTCTACCACAGCTAAAATCCACACATTTAAATTTTGTTTAGTAACATAGTCCATTGTCAATGTGATATAAATTGGTCATAACTATAAGGTAGGATGTGGAATAATGACTGGAGGTGACTTAAAAATTAAAATCATACTAAAGGTGCAGCATTGTTCACACATTAAGGAAAGGTATAAC
>WTSP01001969.1:0-26366 GCA_025331215.1 Actenoides lindsayi
CCAGAGCAGGGGGCCCAGCTGAGTTGGGAATCTCTCCAGAGAAGGAGACTCCACAACCTCTCTGGGCAGCCTGGCACAGCCCTGAGCTGTGAGCATCTCAACTACATATTGTGATTATTGACTTTGCTGTGGCTGACAAAGAGCTGTCAGCCACAGTTTCCTAACTGCCCAGTTTTAATACCAGTGAAATCCTCTCAACTGCTCAGACCAGAGGGTACTTCACAGGTATGAACTAATAGTGTGTCTGTGGGTGAACAACCCCCTGGAGAATGCAGCATCTTGGATTTAGCTTGGCCTGGAACTTTTAAATTAAGATGGCTGCTAGCAAGCATTGTTTCTATAAAGGAAGGAAAAGAGGAAAAATAAGAATTGTGGCCTTTTTTTTTTTCCTGATTTCAAGGTGAGGTTTGAGTGTGAGCTCCAACACCGTGTGTGTTATGTATGGAAGCCTAGACCAGCTTGCAGCAAGAGCTCCTTCAGCCACAGCACATGCAAACCAAAGAGCTCCTTTAAAATTCTCTATATGGCTCAGTAGCATAAAATTGAGTCTGTGGAGCCTGATTTCTGGACACTGATTTGGCTACTTGTGAGGTGGATGGGGATCTGCCTGGAGACAGAACCAGCAGGGAGGACCCTGGAAGTGCTGAACTCCTTCTCTGCTGCAGCTTGAATAACTTTTGTTTTCTTGTTTCCTCAAATAATGGTAGTTGGAGATTTTACTGCAGTAGAGGAAAAATCCAGAGAGCAGCTGTTGGGTTTTTTTTTTTGCTTGAGCTTTGTACACAGATGTTGAGAAATGTCCCATCTCTGGGATTTTTTTTTTGCAAGCTTGTATGGATTTTACCAAAGAAATGTCCCAGTTCATGCCAAGTTGAACTGTTCCAGAGTGGTAATGGTTTTGTTAGGGTTAAAACAGCCTCTGCTCATCTCTGCAGCCCAGTCTCTGATGCTGCTGAATTACTAGATGACACTCAGCTTCTATCACATCTTCTCAGGATATTGGAAATAAGGAGTAAAGAAAAAACCCAAACAAACAATAGAAAACCCCAGACTGTAGTATTCCCAGTACAGTGTTGTTTGTCTGTTTTCTGATTCATTCATGAAATTAGTGAGGTGGTGAAAAACATGGTCCTTCATCATGTCATTAGTAAAAGAGGGCTAAGCACCACTGGGCATCTTTGGAGACATTTCCAGCCTCCCTTGGAATGGCAGTTTTCCTTCTTGATTGACACAGGCAGTCCCTGTGCTGCTTGCTCTGAGATGCAAAACCAAAACGTTATCACAAAGTGTTGTGAAATGCTCAGAATTGTCCCGGTTTCACTGCAGTATTCTATGGAACTGCTGCTTTTTCTAAGTGTTCACTTAAAATGTTAAAAAAAAAAAGGTTTAGTGATGAGGAAGAGTGACCTAGTCCTGGCTGCAGGCAGTGAATACCTGTCTGTGCTGAACTGCTCTGTGTGTCTAAATGTTATCATCTGTTTACTGATCAAAATTCTGCTGTATTTGTAAAGCTCCAAATAAAGGTACCAAGAGCTATGAAACAGTCTGGATAGACCACCTTAGTTTTATCCAAGTGTGAGCTGAGAACAGATCCTGGATCTTAAACAACCCCCTGCAACACTCCAGGCTTGGGGCAGAGTTAGCTGGAAACTGCCCAGTGGGAAAGGACCTGGGGGTGTTGGTCAGCAGGCAGCTGAAGATGAGCCAGTGTGTGCCCAGGTGGCCAAGAAGGCCACCAGCATCCTGGCTTCTGTCAGCACTGCTGTGGGCAGAAGGACCAGGGCAGGGATTGCCCCTCTGGACTGGGCACTGGGGAGGCTGCACCTCGAATCCTGGGGTCAGTTTTGGGCCCCTCACTCCCAGAAGGACAGACATATCCCTAGGAGCTCCTCACTTAAAAGGCATTTTCCTCCAGTTACTGAAACAGTCGGTGAGTATTTGAATCCAGCTCAACTCTGCATCATCTCTGGTGCTTGCTCACCTTCAATTCCCTGAATGTTTTGCACAGGAGCTTTCTGCTGAACTGCATCTTTATGACTTAATTCCAGACCTTGGGTTTGCTGGCCACCTCAAGGGTTTAGAAACAAAATGCCCTTCTTCAGACAAGTCTTTTTTATCAAAACTGTCCAGTCAAAATCCATTTTTACCCTAGTCAGGCCAAGAGAGAAGCATCTCTTTGTGTAAGCACAGGGCTCAGAAGTAGGTGTCAATTAGAAATCCGCGATTCATCTCTCGGTGAACAAACAGCAGTGAGAAATCTGACACTAGAAAGCCTGTTCTGTCTCATTTTTACATGACTGGGATAGGTGCCTGGCTCTTTGCTCTGTCTCTTTGGATTCTGCTGCTGCCGGCAGTCAAAACGCAGTCATTAAAGGATTATTCTAATTGTGTAAAGTGAAAACTGGTAATTCAGTACCTAAAGAACATCCTCTTTAAAAGACTGATTTAGCAGGGGAAAAAAAAAACAAACCCTTTCCTTGCAGGTATGTAATTTGGACAGCTTGGTGACAGCTGGAAAGGCTTCCCTTGTGATCTGCAGTAACTCAGATGGATGTATTTAGTCCGCTGGGACGTGGTGGTTTTAATCGGTCCTCAGCAGACCGCGGCAGGGTTTCCAGGTTGGAGTTGTGGAATTTCTGCTTTTATTGGCCGTTGGGTCACCGCAGCCAAGCTGATGGCAAAGTCCTCAACCTTAACGTTCAGTCCTGAGGCTGAGGTGCTGCTGAAATGGGGAGGTGTGGCCCTGAATGATATTTAACCTCACTTTTTAAAGTCTATTGAGTAACAACTATATAGAAAGCTTCTATATGAGTGCTTCACATGCTTTTCATTTGAGTTGTGCCTGTATAGTATATGCAGATAAATGGCTGGAACATATTAGCAAAAGAAGTTCTGTTTTCTGGGACTCGGACATTTCTTTGTTTGAGAAAACAGATTAAGATCCAACTAACTCTGCTAAAATACGTTCCTTGATTTTCAGTTGGTGTTATGTTTGCTCCACGCGCCCGTTGATGCTAACGGCTCACTTTTCATTTTTGTTCATCATCATTTGCTCGTTGAAAAGCTTCCTACTGCTGCATCTCTAAGCAAGGATGTTTAAAAGCTGTAAGGCAGCTGTGACAGTAGGGTTATTTCACACAGTGGTCTTTATCTTAAATGTCATAATACCTAAGAACTCTGAATACCTACGACATCTGTTGCAGGAGTGTCTGTGAGCTGTGAAAGTTTGCCCTTTTTATCCGCTCTGAGAATTTGATCTGAAGCTTTGATCACGGGCAACGGAATCAATTTGTCCAACTCTAATGAAAAATCCTATCCGAAATAGAAATCAAGTTTCCAAGCTCTATGAAATATTCTGTGCTAGGAAGCAGTGGTGTTGCCAGCCCTCGCAGATCTAACCCCAGATTGGTTTTCAGGGATCTAATTCAGGAGTGCGATAGGAGCTTAAACCTTGTGTGTGATGCTGGATCTTTTACCTTGAACGAGACCGGATCGTTTCGTGATCCATCTTCTGTAATCAGCGTAATCTGCTGTAATAATTGTGTAATTAATTCTGTAAATTTGGGTCCACAGAGAATTTTAAATGGGTGTGGGGGTGTGTGTGTGCTCCAGGGTGGTCACGTGGACTGACAGGAGGTATTGAAAGACTTTCCACATGTTGCTTTGGTGTCTAATGAAATGGTTCCAGCGATGAGGAACGGACGATGTAATGAAATTGTTCCAGGGATGTTCAAGCTGTGAGAGGCACTGGTGTGTAGCATTCTGCTCTGCCACAGCTGCTTGGGGACTGCTGCTTTATAGCTTGGAAAAGCAGGTGGCTTACGGTGAGGGCAGGTAAATGGACTTTTATACCCAGGGAAGGGTAAGTGAGCATCCGAGGGATGAGCTGTAATTGGGAAATGAGCACAGGGCGAGGGGATGGGACCTGTCACGGGTCTTAAAACAGCTATCAGTGACCTAACAGAAAAGCATAAGTGATCATACTCTGAAATCCAGCAGAGAAAAAGGCACGTAGGGATTAGAAGTAAAAAAAAACCCCACCCAAGCACCCCCTGGCCCGAGGATCGCGAGATCCCCAAAGCACCGGTTTGTGCAAACGTGATTTCTTTCCCTTGACTAAGGAAGACCCATCTGAGGGGGTTTCCTTCCTCTGCCTTAGAGAGGTGAGTTGTTACAATCTCCAAGGCGTCGTGGTCTATCTGTGTTTGGGAACGGCCTGTGACTGACAGATACACTCTCTGAAACAAAACAACTGTAGCGAGGGCACAAGAGGTGAGGGCTCAGGGGGGTGGGCTCGGCTGCAGCGACCGAAGGACTGCGACTGCTCCAGAGGCCAGGCACAACTCATATGTCTGTCAAGATGACAGAGCTGAAAATGAAGGGAGGCACCACAGCCCTGCTCCAAAGGACTGCTGTCACGGGCTCTTCAAAGCCGGTGGCACTCGGTAGCCGCTACATTCTGTGCGTCACGGATGGAGTTGGTTGTATTCTGTCTGCTTTTCATACGTTTGTAGTGCAGTCTGTCTGCTGCTGTTCAGCTGATCTGTTTATTGCTTCCCTCCATTTCCAGGTTTTCTCTTAGGGATGGTTTTCTTAAACTTTGCCACGTCTGTGATTGAAAAACAAACCAAAAACCAAAGAGGGGAGGAAATCCCCAACGAACCCGTGTCATACTGCTGCAGCTAGCACAGCTCTTCCAGTGCTTTCAGAGTCTAGATTTTTGTAAAGTCTCTGAGCTTTCTGTTCTCCTTACGTGCAATAAGGCTCTCTCTGGGATTTTTAAGAGTACGGGCTCGTGTGTGTCGATGGATTGAGTTAGACAGCGGAGGTTGTCGCTGCTTTTATTTGCTCTGTCTCCCTCGTCTGAGCTGAAGAGCTGGACTGGACTTGACGTAGCTTCTGAAAAGGAGAAAAGCAAACAATCCGGGCAATAATTGCTTTGGCTACCTGGCTTTGATTTGCCATCGTTCCCGAGTCAGGATGATGTTTATGCTCAGCCCTGGTGACCTTGGGAGTGATTGCTTGCGGTGTTGTGGAGACAGAAGTACTCGGGTGAGGATGCTGTGCCTGCTCTGGGTGAAGCTTCCGTCTCCTCTTGGCTACAAACGTCCATCCTGACACACACGGTGTTGGTTTTTCTGCTCAGCAATGATGACAGGACACGTAAATATCCCTTACTCACTGGAGAACCTGAAATGACATTTAAATTCTGTCCGTGAGAACGCGTTCCTTCAAAGCCTCTTCGGAGGACCCTGGGACTGCTTCTTTCACGAACGTTTGTTGACAGCTCTTTAAATTCCTGAACCGCTGTTGACTAATGAATGAATATAAATTATCACTGGAACAGGTTCATTTAACTCTTGTCTGATGTGCAGCAGTTGGCCTGTCAGAGCCAAAACACTGTGACTTATTTTCCTATGGCAAACTGAGTGTATTAAAATTGCCGATTTTGTCGTACAACGAGAAGCACCCAGATGACTTCTCACAGCAAGGATTTAAAGGGCAGGGCATGGGTGTTCTCCAGCAGCAAAATAGTTTTGGTTACCTGTTCATCTTCTGTTACATTTCCATAGGTGCTAATTAGTCAGGTTTGGGAATTAGGGACTTCATATTTTGCTTTATATTTCGTCGGCTCCGCGCGGAGCAGAATTCGGATTGAACGCACCCGTGTCTGGATAGAAACAAATATCTCTGGAGCTGATGGAGACTGTTAAAGAGTTTACTGGAAAATTGGGCAAACGTCCTTGGCAGCCCCAAACTTGGTTTGTGTTGTGAAGCTGCACCTCGCCTCATGGGAGATCCAGCCTTTTGGTTTTTACCACTTGGAGCTGGGAGCCTGAAGTGAAGCTGTAGCTCTGTTCTTTTTACGCACGCATGCCAACGCAATTGGTGAATGCTCTTTGCTGGGGTGTGGTTTTGGGGGGTTTGTAGGAGCTGATGCATAGGAAGGTCCAATAACCATTTTGCCACACTTAATAAATAGTGGTGTGCATAAGAAATACACACGTTTAATAATTTCCTTGGATACTGGGGGGGGGGTCACAGGCTAGCAATAACGATTTCTACCCTCATCCCCAAAGCCACTGAATGTTCTTTAGGTGAGACTGAAAGCATTAAAATGATCCAGTGCCTGATGGTTAAGGGCTGTGCTTTCTGACAGCCCAGATTTTGAATTCTGTGACCAGTACGTGGAGCCTGAGCCCAGAGAGTGGTCACAAAGACTCGGATTTGGCCGAGCGACCGGAGCTTTCGGCTCTGTCGGGTGTTGGAGCTTCTCTGTGTTTCTCTTCCTCCTCCTCCAGTGGTTTTCCCCTTTCTCTTCAGCAGAGTCGAATGCTGTACGTGGTTGCTAATTGCAGATAATGTAGCAGTGACATTTTGAAAAGCACACAGAGATGATATTCACCCACACGACGATCCTACTATCTTCAGAGATGCTGAGACAGTTTTGCTGGCACAGACTCATTTAGTGATGAATTGCAGTAATAGCAGTTCAAGACCTACAGCATATTAGTGAAAATGAATCCACTGAGCACTGGTCCCATGGCACTGCAACAGCACTTAAAGAACACTGATTTTTCTTGAAGGGAGAAAAATCTGATTAAGAGATTTAGCTGCGGGTTTGTTTTGGTTTGGTTTTTCCTTGTTGTTGCTTTTATTTCTATTTTTTACCAGCAGTGTGTGGTTTGTATTTGTTTCCTGGTGTACGTTATTGTGAGGGATTTAATATACATTAGAAAACCAGGGGAGTGCCAGAAATGCAGAACAGTGGTTTAGCTTTTAGCAGATGGCAGACTCCTGCATGTGACAATAAGCACAGGATGCAGCAGTAGTTCTGCTTTTCCTTTCTCCTCGCAAACTGACCTAACGTTTGGTAATAAAAGGGAAAAAAAAAATAAATAAAAGATCTAAAATTGAGGAGATAACACGCTAGTTAGTGAGCACAGGGGTGGGTTTCTCTGGCAAAAAACCGCTGTGGAAATGAACACAGTAATTGGAAAGAATTATGCTGGTAAAAGGATGGGGCAACCTGTTATTGAAAGAGTTGTCTGAGGGAAACGGTGATAAAGATGAGCTTCGGGTTAATAATGTGCTGGTGCTTTGCATGAGAACAGAGCGTTCTTTGAGCAGTGGAGAGCAGAAATGTCCCAAGCCTGATGCTGGACTCCTTTGTGCCATCTCCTTTAAAATCACCCAGATGCTAGAGAACTGGAGGCATCTGGAGGACAAGGATTCCTAAACCAGGAGAAAAGATGGAAATAATGCATCTCCCTTCTTTTCTCCTTCCCCGTCTCTACCACCCTCACGTCCAGCTGGGAGGAGGCACGTCTGGGACATGCCTAGAGTACCCGAAAGCAGCTCTCCAGAAGTATTAAGGCAGCACTTTTGTACGTGGTCTTTAAAACAACCCCAGTACCTGAAATCTCACTTTTGATTTGAAGATATTTTGCTTCTGATTTTTATAATTGACCTCGACCGCTGGTGTAACTGCCACCGGTTACAGGCAACATCAGAGAACCACTGAAACATTTTCCATGTCTCTTCTACCTACCCCGGAACCTGTCAGGAAAGGTTTCAAACCGTGTGATGTATCTTCTGTTGGAACAGATTTCAGGATGTGGGATGTGCCTGTAAGTGATGCTTTCACCACTGCTGGGGGGGGGGGAAGTAAAGGAGTGCTAATAAATACATTCTTTTTGGTCAAACACAAGGCCTTGGATGCAGGTGTTGTACTGGATGTATACAAAGCCTTGCAGACTCTTAATACCCACGTCCATGTATATCAGAGGAACTGGGATTTAGGGCTAGTTCCCCTATTTTCAGGCTCATACAGGCTACAGCTTTGTCACGTTGACAACTACAAGGCTCAGATGAAGATCTGAGCAATCGTCTCTAGTTTGGGTGAGCCTTCTTTTGTGCTGAGGGCAGGGATAGGCTTCTAACGTTGGCTGCGTTAAACGGGCAGTAAAAAGAGCACTTGTTGCTCTGCTGTCTATGGAAAAGATAATAAATTGGTAGATAATTGCATGGAGGAAGCAGCAGTATTTACAGCAGATGACTTTGTGGGTAGGTGAGCGCGTTCGTACGCGCGGGGCTCTCGCTGAGCAGAGGAGTTATGATGAAGGAAATACTTTTTCTCTAGTTAGTGCTTTGCCAAGCAGCATGCCACTCCTTCCGATGCTCTTGCAGTTTCCCTAAGTTAAGAAAGTGGGAGGAATGCTTTTTCTGAATAATTATTAAAAAAAAATAAAAAATCTATAAGGCTGTGCTGCTTTCAGCTAGATCAAGAAGCTTCCCAGCCTGAAGATGCAGGATTTGACAAGGTATTCTAAAAATACTACAACCAGCTGTAAAATAAACTGAAGATGCTAAGGCTGTGTTGACAGCGTTGTCCAACAGCTAAGATGATTTTTTAATGAAAAACATTTTGAATGTTCAGGATTAACAAGATGATTTCTACATTCCTAGAGGAAGAGGTGAATTAGAAAGCTCAAGATGTTCCTTTTAAGCTCAGTTGAAAGAACACGTTGCTGCTTCAAGTAGCAGAAGCTACTACTGGCCTTGGAAGTTTTTTAAGCCCAGGCTGGATGGGGCTCTGAGCACCCTGCTCTAGGGGGAGGTGTCCCTGCCCATGGCAGGGGTGTTGGAACTGGATGAGCTTTAAGGTCCCTTCCAACCCTGACAATTGATTCTATGATCCTCATATAAAGCCCAGCTTTCTTCTGACAAATGATGGTTTAGTTACAGAAGCGTTTCGAAACGCCCACACGCTGCACGTGCATCTTTGAGGTGTGTTCATTGAATAAAAATTGCTGAACTAAGGCCAGAAAGTCTGCAAAAAAGCTTGCCAAGGTAGCGTGAGAGACAGGTTGAACTGCCTAGGTCAAGACTAAAGGTTGGCCCCTGTTCTAGTAACTGTTATTTGTAACGCCTTGTAGGTTGTAAGGAACCTAATTTAGGGAGAAACAAAATGTTGTTTCCTTACGCTTGAGTTTGTCGAGTGCAGAGTGGTGTGAATGCTGTGAAGGAGACTTTGATGTTCCAAGTTTTCTCTTAATTTCCTTCTGAAAGGAAACACCGTTCCAAATTCAGAAGGTTGAAAGTAAAGCAGGCGAGATGCGGATGCCCTTAACGGTGTTATATTAAGAGCTGTAATAACATCCCTTAAATCTCACAAAGGTGAGTTTCCTACAGATTTAAGGTTTTTCTGCTGCTTTTCATGCCGGGCGAGGAATTAGGGTTAATAAACTGCTGATGTGAAAGCAGCCCGGCTAATCTGGTTTAGAGAGCGGCTGGCTCTGTGCTCCGTAGAAGAGGTACAAGAAGAGATATTACAGGCCCTTCGTTAAGTCACTGCTTAATTACAGCCTAGGACAAGAGGATAGCAGAGCTGCTGAGGGGTTTTCCTAGGAGTCACCTCTGAAGCAACCCAAACCGGGGAGCACCGCGTGTAATGTCCCGGGGGGGGGTGCACCTTTCCCTGGGCAAATTTCAGGGCGGGACCGGTTAGAAAAAGGGTTTAAACCAGCTTAAAAAAGAAAGCTTAAAAAGCTTCTACTCACCCTTCTCTGTGAGCTTCTCCTTTCTCTAGCTCCTGTATAACACCCAACAACACTTTGATGGTTTCCTGACTCGAGCTGATCAAATTTTCCATCATCTGAAGCTGCGCTTTCAAGTCCACAACTTCGGTGTGAGGCACGATTTGCCGGCATTCCTCGCTGAGCGCGACGGCCGCCCGGCAAGGCCGGTTCTCCTCCATGGGCGAGACGTTCAGCTGCAGGCTCCGCTCGTTACATTCGGCGGCCTGGCAGCGAGGCCGCGACGGGCAGGCTCGAGCATCCCCCGCCTGGGGCTGAACGCCGTTGAGGTGCACCGTCCTCTTTTTGTCCTCCTCGGCCGGCGGGCAGGCCGCCCAGTCGTCCCCGGCCGCCAGGTTCGGCGGGTCGGGCTGCGAGGCGTCGGAACCGGAGGCGGCCGGTAAATAAACGGCGGCCACTTCGGTCTTGAAAACCCTCCCGTGAAGGGGCGGGAGGAGCTCCTCGCTCCCCGGCCGCCCCGCCGCCGCCGCCGCCGGTCTCCCGCGGGAAGGAGGCCGGGAGGCGGCGGGTTCCTCCGACGCGAGCTCGGCCGAGTTCGGGAGAGGAGGAGGCTCTTCGGGAGAGCCGTGCGGATCGCTGCTTTGCCAGGCCTCGGCGTCGCGAGATCCCGCGGCCCCGGCGCGCTCGGCGACGTGGGAGACGAACTCGGCCGTCTGCGGGCCGCCGGCCTTCCCGCTCCACTGCCCGGCCTCGCCCGAGCTGCCGCCTTCTTTGTCCTTAACGTCGATTAGAAACCCGTTGTTCTGACTCTTAAAGGTGTCGACGGTCGAGGCGCTTTTAAGAATATTCCCTTTTTTCCGGTCTAGAGGAAAGGTCTGGTAACACTTCTTAAGATCGGGGGAAGTCTGAACTCCTGTGCTCTTGGTGACGTTGGGTATTGACCTCCGGGCAGGCACCGTCATGTACTTGCGGTAAGCCGTTTTGTAGGAGATGGGTTTGGCTTCTTTCTTGTCGGGATCCTGGGCGGCGGCGAGCTGCTTGTCCCTCTGCTCGTTCTGGGCCTCGCAGATATCCTTGAACCTCACCTGGAGGGCTTTGTTTCGCTTCTTAATCTGCCGGTTGGGATCCAGCGCGTATTTCATCTCCAACGCGAGGGAAGCCGCCGGCTCAACTTCGCTTTCCGAGGCGGTGAGTAAGCATTTGCTGGGCTCCTTACTCACCATGATGCCTGCGCGCAAAAACAGTTCAAAAAGCTTCGTGTTAGAACAGGAACTCTGCTCTTTTTTTGTTGTTTTGTTTTGTTTTTCCCCCCGAGTTTGCAATATTTGAGCTAATTTTCCCCTGCTTTTTTCCTTCTCGCTCTGTTCTCTTAAGTCCTCGGTATTAGGTTTTGGTGTTTGGCTAGAAAATCGTGGGGTTTAGCTGGATTTAAAGCGTCGAGCTTTAAGAGGAGCGGAGCCCAGCCTGGTTTTCATGGCACCAGAAGCCTTTTCCAGACCCCTTTTCAGAGGACAGGCACCGCGGGTGTCATGCCCAGGGTGCCAACTCACAAGTTGAATTTGACTGCAAGGGTGTTGGGGCTCTCTGAATTTGCTCGACAGTTAATAAAAAGCAGAGGGGAAAATGAAGAACAAGTGTCTTTTTACAAGTAAAGAAAAAAAATCTAGAGCACTGACCACCCTTACCGCTCCTTTCACGCAAACATTTAGCAGCAAGAAGCGTCAAACCAGCGTTATTTTTATTTACTGGGTGCTTGCTTACAACAGACATTTCTTCTGTGTAACGTGCTCTGCATCTTTGCTAGGAATTAAATGGTCATCGAGAGGTGTCGTTATTTGGATCGTCTGAAAAAGTTACCTCCGTAGCTACATCTAAAACCTGGCTATAGATTAATTATTAGTAGGAACTGGTTGCTGCTGCATGCATAGAATTTATGGACTGGTGAAGCTTGTGGAAGAAGTCAGCAGTGCATCAAGTTTTTGCTTCCAATGCAAAACGACCCGGCTTTTACTACGAGCCTTTCGAACGAAGCTTTCTCATCCCAAAGGATCCGAAAGCACCTAAACCCCCCCGCCCCAGAAACACACAAAATCCCCCACCCTGTGATGATTCACTGAAATTACTTAATCTGCTGATGAAATATAAGCAGTAATGGATGAGAAGATGCAAAAAACCCCTCGAGCCCTCCCCGACAGCTCTATCGCGACGCAGATCATACGGGATCTGTAGTAACTGCGTAGTTAAGACCTCAGCTTTATGTCTCATTTGAAGTCGATGTTTTTTTACTCTCTCGCACAGATTTCTCCCTAATGCTGAGCTTTGCTGAATTACCCCATTTCTCCTTAACCCCAGCATTCTGCACGTGTCTCCTACTTAAACCCCCATGTACCTGCTGAGGGACTCGAGAGGAGAATGTAAAAGGAGTAAAGGGACTTTCAGGGGTGGTGTTTGAAATGAGTGTTTTTTCCAATTACAATTCTTGTGTCTATTAAATGAGAAAGTCTCGAAGAGGTCGGTGCCGCAAAAGTGTCTTGTGCCACAACGAGTGAATCCTCCTGGCTAGTCTAGATTTCGTTTTCATTTCAGAAAACGCAACGGAGAAATTACTGTCAGTGGAAAATTGAGTGTTTGTGGGGTTTTAAGAGCACCAGGAACACTTCCCAGTAGTTAGTAACTCAACAAACATGCAGGGCAGACACTCTGTACAGAGCGAGGTGGGACTCAGGAGTTACCAGACTTCAGGGTTATCAAACTGCTTTCAAAAAAACCTCGTGAAAACGTCATGACTTTTTAATTTTGATTTTATTGATTTCATGTTTTGCTTCCCCGGTCCCAGTAATTTGCTAACTGGTAACTGAAATACTCTAGAATCCATCTAGTTTGCTTTCCTCTGCCTTAACTGGTCAGGTTTGGGTAGCGGTGAGCGAGCAGAAGTCATTTTAGAGGGGAAGGTTTTATCTGATTTCTTGTCACAAGAAAGCAAAAAGAAGATTCAGGACAAAAATGTTCCAATAATGGAACTGGAGATTGCTGGATACGAGTTTTCCAACTGGGTACGTACGCAGAGACCTGATACCAGGGTGACCAAGCCCCTCTTTTGGGGGAAAAGAGATTATAAAATGGAATTGCTAGAAGGAAGCTTAATGCTAAAATTAAGTGGAGTGGGGTGGTCGAGCGGTCTCTTCTACATGTGTGCCCTGCCAAGGGTGGGGGGGGAAGAGCAGTTATTCCTCTGCCTTTAATATGGGATGTATTTTGGGGAGGGGGGAGAAAAAAAAAATTAGCTACATACGAACATCAGGAATTCTTTGTTCCAGTTGAAAACCTATATCAGGAGTCAGTTGTGCTTTGTGGGGAATATTAATATCCTGTACTGGCTGGTTTGGGCTGTCTTTTAATTATAGTCATGTTGGATGAGTTATGCCTTTGAGAGCCCTTCTGCAAAGCCCCACTGGTCCACACCTTCCAAAGGCGGTGATGGTAGGAAATCCATCCGTTTGTCCATCCATCTGTCTGTCTAGGGATGAGAGTTTGGAATGGTGCAGTCAATACTAAAGTGCAGCATAAGATACAAACCTGACCCGTTAGCCTGAGATCGAATGGGCGTTAGCTTTAGGCACAGCAAGAATAACGTTGGAAAAAAACTCCTGTCAAAACCCAAACCTCTGCAGTTCCATTGAGGTGGAATTACTGGAAGCAAATCTTCCAGAATGGTAAATTAATGAGTTTACCAAAAAAAAACCTAAAGACAGTAACACAACAGCCATTACAGCCATGAATTTTCACGCCTGCTGATGTGAGTTCAGGCACTACTAAGGAACTGTAGGAAATAGGAAATGGTGCAGTTAAAAAGATGGGAAATACTCAGTGATTACCTCTGGAAAGAGGGCACGTGTTTCTACCCAGAAGAGGCTACAAAAATGGGTTGTTAGGTCTCCAAGTCCCTTACTAGAAACATCTCTCAGGATAGCTCGGATGTCAGGGTGAGTTTTTTGGCACTTGGTTATTCAAAAGTAGGATCCGCTAACGTAGGATTTATGTTCCAGTATCAGCTATTTTATTAGGGTCAATAATCTTTAATAGCCAATAAATTGATCCTTCCAAAACTGCTTGTCTCCCTTTCTCGATTTATTAGTCTCACTTTTCAGATTATTCCGGATATCGTTTTAATCCCATAATCTTTGGGTCTGCGGGATCGCTGGGTCTGGTGGGAATGATTTAAGAGCTGGAATTAATGGAGCTGATAAGCCAGATGAATCCAGGAGGCTGGTGATATTCTACAGAACAGAAACAGATAAATGGGGTACTGTATTCTGCGATGCAGTTAATTTTAAGCGTGGCTTTAATAGCCAATAAATTGATTCTTCAAAAACTGCTTGTCTCCCTCTCCCAGTTGCACAGGCCTGATTGATTTAACTGATCTAGAGCTTTCTAAGAGCTCGGCCTAATAATTTTATAGATGTTTGTGATTAAGGATGACAAGACCCAAAAGAACTAGAGGGTTGTTTTTTTTTTTCTAAGCTGTGCTCAAATCTCAGTGTCTCTAAGGAGAGCTGTATGTGCACATTTGATAAAAGAACGGTCGAGCAAACAGTTGATTGCCAGTTAAATATTTAACACGGAAGAGTTTATATAATACTTTTTAATTTATTTATTTTTTTTCCCCTCGTTGTTGTGGTTGTTTCGTTTTTGTTTTGGTGTTGACTCCGCTTTTGGCCGCTTTGGACGCGAGCGATTGCGGCGGGGGCTCCTGGGAGGTCTGGCTTCATCCTTCAACCCGTGCTCAGACCACACTTGAGCTCTGCCCTCTGAAATCAGTGCAGACCTTCGTTCTGCTTTCCTGGGGGACAGGAGCGTGCCCTGGACCCACGCTGGGAGACTGGGAAAGGAAAGAACCAGACTGGGAGACAGGGAAAGGAGTAGTTGTGTAGTTCTGCTGCCTGGTAGTGTTTTCTGGGATGCCAGGCAAGGCTGGCACACATAAAATGTGCAGCTCTGAAACAGGATAGGAGCTGCAGGAATTTTTGGATGCTTTAGGAAAAAGAGAGATGGTGTTTCTGTTTGTACCAGTACTGAAGAGGTTATGGCTCTCTCTGTCAGGGGGCTAATAAAGGCTCTGACATTGAACTTCAGTTGCAGGTGCCAATTAAATACAGATAATAGGTTTAAGCTTTTTGTCTGTAGTTACTCCAAACAAACCCTGATTGCATGAGATGATTTGCTAAGCTAAACATTTAAGTAAGTAACCACAGAGCTTATTTTCCAGTTTTTAGCCTTGATTTGTTTATAAACTTCTGGCTGATTACCCTTAGGCTGTGTTCCTCTATGTTTGAATATGGAAATGAACTAATAACAATAAAAAGGTGACACACAAAGAAGCCTTAAGTTAGCATAAAACCTTCAGGGTGAGCTATGGAAACCACCTTCTATATTATTCCAGGTTCTCCGTGGCACCTTTTGCTCAATCCAATAAATCCTTCCCTTTTGCTTCTCCATTTATTGATGGGGTCCAGATTTTTTTTTCTTCCCCCTCAGTTCAGCAGTGCAATGGGCATTTCTAGGAAGGAGACCTCAATCAGGAGAGCAGCAGCTTTCCAACAGTCCTGTTACAAGTCTGTGGCAGCAGGTAAAGCTCGGGGACCCAAGAAAGACCTTTGCAGGACCTCCACTCTTAATCCCAAAACTCTGCGGGGTGACTGCGTGTTGTACAGGGAATGACAGCCTTGAATTTCTACTCTGAGTTGGTAATGAAGGAAAAGGAGATTTGTAGCTCACCTTACAAGTTCAGTTTTATTGCTGTCAGGTTTATGATACAGCAGCACAGCCAATGATTAAATGTGGTAAGAAGCAGCGTGGAGCTCAACTTTCCAAGTTCTAAATGCAGATGAAAGGTACAGATTTTGGTCTCTGGCTGTTCAGACCCAGTGAAGGCTTTAGAGATGGACCAGTAAAGTTCTGCACGCCTTGTAAGAGCACACAGGGCTTTGGTGGTGTTTTGGGTTGGTTTTGGGGTTTTTTTCCTCCACTTACGTAATAGCTCGGAGGAAAAATAATGCAAAGGATTGCAAATATTTGGGCTTTTATCATGTAAAGGAAGGCTCAGCAGTGATCTGCAAGATCTGTAGGCTTCTTAATACATCGAGGCTGTATTTTTCTTAGGAGAAATCCCCACGTGCCATTTTTGTATGTCTAAATGGGATCATAAACATTAATAATGCATATTTTTTAAACTATTTGATGTCTATAAGTCATCTGGTAAGCGTGTACGTAGAACATAACACGCTTCTATCCATGAAAAATAGACATTTGAAGGAAACTTGGATTTACTTCATATAAACAAATGCATTACAGAAGCCTTACTCAGTGTTTAATCCTAAATACACCATTTGTTAAATCACTGAAAGCAACCTGAGGATATTTTACGTGTCATGCAAAGGTTTTTCATAATTCATGTGGGTAATACTTAATGTCTGTCTTAATTCTCAGTTAAACAGACTGCTTCTGGTATCTGGAGTGTCATTTCTTCAACCATCAGACATTTTGACTTCATTAATTTAGGAGTATTTTCAGGCTTTGAGAAGGAATCCAGTTGTTAGGTTAACTGACCGCGTTGTTGCAACGCAAACTTAAAAATCATGTAGTAGTATCCTAAATATTACTAAGCAATGCCCAGTAAACAAAATTGTACTGCTGAAAAACGTTGAGAAATATGAATAATCCTGCTACAAAGTGTTGGAAGATACGACTAATCTTAGGTAGTTATCAGTTGCTTGCAGAAACTTTTTGCTGCATGTTATGAATTTTTTTTATTTTTTAGGGAGTTTTAATACCCAGGTATGAGGATAAAATAGGACTTTGGGATAAAATATGACTTTGGGATAAATTCAGGGGTGCAGGAATGCCCAGTTTTTGTAGGGTAAAAAGGACCAATGATGATTACGAGGAACCCCCAGCTCCCAAGGTGTCTGTTGACTTGCAAAAGTGATGTAGTAGGACCAGTCTGTCCTCCTTCTATCAGAATTGCTCATGTAGAATAATAGAGTTAGCAGTGCTGGTAAATGTCAAACTAGTATTTTTTGTAAATCTGTTTTGAAACCCTTAGGCATTGAACTTGAATGTTCTCTCTCTTGAACTTCCTTATTTATTGCTCCGTACTGAATTCATTGCTAGTGCTGCAGTTATGTAGTCGGTATTTTAGCAAGTAGAGGGTGAATTGCCCTGGCTTTATAATCTTCCTGTTTGGAGAAGTTTTGCAGCACTTCAGTGAATTACAGGGTGTTAATATTGTTGGCTTAAATGGGTGTTTTCTAGCCTGTGGTCCGGAGGCGCTTGGAGGTTTCTCACCTACGTTACTGCTCTGCATGCCAGAAACAAACCCTTCTAGCAAAAGTAGTGAAGGAGTATGTGTGTGTGTGTGTTAGAGTTTCACTGAAAAAAACCCAACCCCAAGAGGTTCCACGGACGGAAATAAAGTCTGCTTAGAGTGATCTTTTATTGTGTTAGTTACGTTCTCCCCCCAAACCCAGCTTTGGGATGAGTTATTTAGAAATAACGCACCGCGCTGTAACCCGCGAGCGCTTGGTGGAGTTGGGATGGTTCTTGGTAGAATGATTTATTGATCATCCCGTTCCAGTGATGACACAGAGATTCGTAACTGCCTCGAAAGGCTTCCTCTGGAATGAATGTGATCATGCAGCATTTGATTTGTCCTTTTGGTTTGGTTCATTCCCCCCCATCCATTGGTAGGCTCGATGAGAATGATGCCTGAAAACCACAGCCTGGCTAATGGCTGAGATAGGCAGCAAATGCCTCGAAATGCTCTTGTGAGCTTTAGCTTCTCAACTAAGTGGCAACAAATAAAATGTATGATTTAATCAGGCTGCGGAGTTTGAGATAAAACAGGACTCTGTTGTAGGATAAGCTATTTAAAATTTTCCTTCTAAACCAAACCAATTTCCCTGAATGCACAAGCTGGTAGATGCTATTTTCTAGAATTTTGACACGTCTACTACGTGTTCTGAACACAAAGTTTAATAATACTTAGGTTTTATTGCTTCCTCTATTGTTAAATGCATAAAATTAAAAGGAATCCATTCAGCGTGATTAAAATTCAGTACGAGGAGGGTTACTTTTCCCAGAATATGTTTTTACAACTAATAGTAACACTAACAGGAGATTAAAAAAACACAGTATAGCCCCTTGTGCTCTGAGTTAAAAACTATTCACTTCATCCTGGAACAAATGCAGTGTCAAAAGACACTCCCTGTCAATTCTTAGCGTTAGAATGTCAAACATTTGGTGGGATTTAGTGTACTGGGGGAAAAAACCCACCCCAAAACGTTACTATTAAAAGACTTAGGCTTCTTTTTCCTCGCTCCTATGAAAATCTTTGCTCCTGTGAACATCTGAGCAAAGGTTTATTAGCATTATTTTGCCATGTAAATCTGTGCCACTCTTTTGTCAGTGCTACAGCTGGTACCGGCGGGGAGAAGGATGCTGCTGAGGATGTGTTGCTAGGAGAATCACAAATCGTCCTGCTTGTACCGCGCCGTCTTCCAGGAGTCCGAAAGCCACTGTGCTTTCACTGGAAGGCTTTTTTCATTTTTTTAGGGGACTTTCTGTTAAATAATTTCAATAGCAAGCTGTTTAAAAAGAGCTTCAAGGCGGCCCCTTATCTGCGTTACTGTGGAGTACTAACTTTTAGTTGTTCTTGGTAAGCATCGCTAGTGCTTGGGGGTGTTCAAGGAAATAAGAACAGAGACAAATGACGGGGGGGGGGGGGGGAAAAAAAGAAGAAAAAAAGCAGTTCTTTTCTTCAGCTTCGGCCAACAGGCTTGGGAAACTGTCAGACCAGACTTCCAGAGAGACTGATCTGGGTGCTGGGGACTGAGAACACGTCCAGACCGCAAGATTCAACCGCAGCTTGTTTTCTTTCTCGTCGTAGCTTTGCGAATGTTGCGCGGGGTAAAGAGGACGAAAGGAGGTGAGCGGGTTCCAGCTCTGTGCTTCGGGCTTGTGTCTCCAGTTTGGGCCTGCACGGTGTGCTTGGGTGAGGAGTCCCTTCCCCTGGGAATGCAGGTGGTCTCGCTCTATGGAGGAGGTGGTTTGTAGCCTGTGCTGGACCTTACCACAAATGGGAGATGCCAGGGCAAGAGGGAATGGCCTCAAGCTGCACCAGGAGAGGTTCCAACTGGACGTTAGGGACAATTTTTTTCATGGAAGGGGTTGTCGGGCATTGGAACAGGCTGCCCAGGGAGGTGGGGGAGTCACCATCCCCGGATGTGGCTAAAAGCCATATAGATGTGGTGCTTGGGGATATGGCTGAGTGGTGGACATGGTAGAGAAGGGTTTATGGTTGGACTCGATGGTTTTAAAAGTCTTTGTCAACGCTGATGATTCTGTGATTTTCCTGAGGTCAGTGGTTGCGAGGCACCAGTGTTGCCTGCTCTTTCTACTTGGATTAGGGTTCCAAGCAGACAGGCCTTGGGAGGGTGGGAAGTGCCGTGAAACAACGCGGAGGCTGAGTAATTAAGGTGTAGAACTCAACGTGATTAGCAGGATATTAATTGGTGAATAATATCAGTCTGGGAGGTTTATATTTGCACTCCGGGGCTGTCAGCAGCCACCGGGAAATAAAGGCTGTGTAATTTTCACCTTCTTTGAGGAGCAGGTTTGTGAACAGTTTCTGGTTTTGAGCAAGTTCTGGTTGTGGCTCTGCTCTCATTTGAAATGCTCAGTGTAGAGTTAGACCTGGGCGTGCTGATGGTGGTGAAAGAAGAGAGAGGAGCATGAATTGGTTTGACTTCTGCTCTGACAAAAGCTCCTGCAGAAATAAATGTTAGCTACCCAAAAGCAGTGTTACTAGTAGAGCAAAAAGCTGTGCTTTTCTTGCTGTATTACAAGTGAATAATAGCCCCTAATTCTGCAACACTTCTTTCTTAAAAGCTGGTTCTAAGATGCTTTTGAAACAAGGAAGGTGAAGGCAAAGCCAAACTCTGGTGCAAGGGGAAGTTGTCTGAAATTTGAAGATGGGTGTGAATGCTCCAAGTCTCAACTCCCAGAGTCTGAAGCCCTCACCAAACGTGAAGGGTCAAGAATGGATGGGTAGCACTGCTGCAAACAGCTCATTCCACGTCACCAGGGAAAACATTTTTGGTTCCATATGGAGAAAGAGGGAAGCAGTGAGAGTGAGCAAAGATGGTGTGGAGATGTTGAAGAAACTGCTTGCAGGTTTTATGGCCTTGGGACAATGTGAGATCTTGAAATACAGCGCTCTGGTGATGGTGTTTTGGGGTGGGTTATTTGTGACCATTAGGAAGTGTATTAATGTAATGATTAGAGATCCTCTTAAGAATATTCTTACGCCCCTTTTGTCCATTGGAGTTACATCCTCTGCTTGTCAGAAGCTGCAGGATGGTGGCTGCAAACTCCCCAGTTATTAATCAATCAGAATTCCCTGCTAACACTCTGGGAACCAGAACTATCTACGAGACAAGATAATTTGCGCCGCGTTTATCGTGGCTTCGTGTGGTTTTTATACCATCTCCAAGTGTGAACGCAGGAATATACCACACTATTCTCACCAGCTTGCTCAGCTAGGGCTACCTAAATCACCCAGATTCATCTTGAATTCAGCAACTCAGGCTCAGTCTACAGAACGGATCAGTGTTATCAGTGTTACTGGGCAGTTCAGGCACAATTTCTGCTGAATTCCTCTCTTCAGCATCGGGATGTTTTATCTGTCTCTCTGTCAGCTCCTTAGAGATACTGCTGTGTTTTATTTGCCGATGGCCTTGAGACACAAAAATGTATTCAACTGATCCTCAAGTTAAATTTCTTTACTTGTGGGTATCTCCTTATTCATTCCTCACTGTATTTGCAGAAGAGAATAATGAATATAATAACAAAGTGGGCACGAACAACCAGTTAGTCATGATTTGAAGGAGAGATTGGGCTTGCTCTAAATTCTGTTGGGTTTTTTTTTCTCTCTTATAAATACACAAGCATCAGTAATGTCACTGAATTGTCTCATCTTCCTTTTTCTCCCAAGGAGAACAGGAAGTAACCAACCAGGCCCAAACCCCTTCCCATGTTCCTAACTTTAAAATACAGTCCTGAAGTTGTAGAGGTGTCATAATTCTGCTTCGAGTGGGGGACTAAATATAGGATGATCATTTTTTAAGTGATGGGAAATGGTGCTGGACGTTTATAGTGGGTACAGCAAAGGTTTTACAGCTTGAACTGCCATGGCTGTGACTTGTTTCATGGGACTGTCTCTCCTGTGACTGAGTTATGGACTAGGTGCCTGCACTTCTCCTGGCAGATGAAAGAAAATGAAGAGGTGAGGAAGGGCAGGTATAAAACAAGCAGGGAAGGTGGGGAGGAGCACAAACCCAGCAAATACTACTTTTGATAGCTTTTGACACTTCCTCCTCCCTGAGACCATATGGAACCATCTTCCTTCGCCTCCTGGTTTTAAAATGGTTTAATTTTGTCACTCTGTGGGCTTTTATTTGCAGGCAAGCTATGGCAATTGTGGACGGGCAAAAATAACACCAACCACTTGCTCCTCTTCCCCACAGACGTCATAAAGATGAGCTAAGGTTGGGATTTTTGCCTCTAGTATTTCAGTACAAATAATAAGGGAAGTCTTGCATCGAGTAAAATGGAAGGAAAAGTAAACACAGAGAGAGGAAAAAGTCTTTGGATGGTGTATACTGCTAAAAAAAAAAAGTAGTTAATGGTCTCTCTAGAGATGAGCAGAAGACTTTAGCTTTGCATCCAAAGGAATGAGACGTCCAGGTAGAAATCAATACGGGAGGAAGCTTTCCTCAGCACACAAAACTGGTGAAAAAGGACCATACAGCTGAGGCAGAGAGCACCTACAGGGAAAAACAAAGTTTGCAGAGGGCTTCCACGGGGCTCATTTGCTGGAAGGAGGCCACGTGCCAGGCCCTGTGCTGTTTCTGCAGGGCTGGGGAAATCAGGTGCGGAAGCCGCGCGGTTGCACGTTCTTTGGTGGGTGCAACTGCATTTTTAGCCTGTTTAATGAAACCCTGGTGTTAGCTTAGGCTCTTGGAAAGCAAGCTGGTAGCATTCTTGCAGGAAAAGCCAGTGCTGTGAACAGTTTGTCTAAGGCTCTTGTTGTCCTCTAGAGAAATAAATGTGCTTTTTTTTTGTGCGTCGCCGTAAGATGACTCCAATCTCTGAACATCAAGTACTGGTCTGTTGGTGAATACTTTGGGGTTGGTTTTTTTTGCTTCTTAGCATTCAAATACTGTTTTACTAGTTGTAGTTTCTTGCACTGAAAATTGATATTAAGAGCTCACTTCCAATATTCAAAACTTAGCCATGGAGTTGAGCTTGTACACGAGGACGTTGTGGGCGAGTGTATTGCCAGTTAAAAATGAGTGCTCCAGGCTGTCTTTTTTAGTTGCTGCAGGCTCAGGTGTATTTGGCCATAACTACAGAGCTTTAGAGAGATGTTTTAACAGGGTTTTTTTTTGATATGAGCTGAGGCCAAACAATCAGTGCTGCTCATGCCACGATCTGACATGTGGTAGAGCTCTAGCACTTTCCCCTAAGGGAAAAAAAAAACCTCTTGTAATGATTAAGAAGTTGAGATCCACACCCAAATATCCTAAGATTTGGAGACCTTTCAGTGCTAGGGCTTTTAAATCCATCTCTGGTTAAGTCAGCCTGTGAAAATGGCCTTACTCTTCTACACTCCTCTGCATTGAAATCAGTGGATTTAGCTGGAAAAAAAATATAAATGGAGTAAAATCAAACCTGGTGCCTTTCTGCTAGTGAAGGGGGGAAAAAAACCCCAAAAAACCAACCCAAACAACAAAAACAGGCAAAGAGGAGGACACCAAGAGTAGTTTGATCACTGGCCTGTGATTTTTACAACCAGTTAGCTCTATGAGACTTGTGCTCACCCGTCTAACTGGAAAGCAGATGAGTTTTAAGGCACTGATCACCACGACACTGGGCTGTGCAAGTGTATGAACAAGTTGTACTATTTTCAGGAGTATTCAGGGAGCAGCAGAGAGGCTGTTTTGTGCCTGAATGGAGAAAAAATTGCATTAAATGGACTTCAGAGTAGGGGATGTGCCTCCAAAATCAGAGAGGATGCTCTGATCACGTTCGCTGTGGTCAGTATTAATTCAAGATTGAATGCCAACACCCAGTGAGTCGTACCTGTGGTCTGCTCAGAGGTTATACAGTATTTTCTAAGCAGAATAAAAATCAAGCACAGATTTCAGATGGCTAAATGCAGAACTCCCACTGAATTCACCGCTCTTAAGAGGGGGAAAAAAAAAAATCATCTCAAATATGCTCTTATTTCTTTAAAGCCTATTTAATTTGCAAAGTGATTAATAAAAAAAATAAGGGAGCATTGTGCTATAAAAGAGATTTGTTGCTGGCAAGGTTTTTTTTTTTTAATATCTTGCACAGTTTTTCAGCAGTTCTTTAAATAGTGGCTGTCACAAAGCAGAATACAAGACCTTTTTTTTTTTAATAGCCAGTTTAAACAAGCAGGTGAATTTTTTTACGTTCTCAAATAGTTCACATTTCCTGCCGCTTCCTCAGGTATGCACGAATTGGGGGATTCCACACCCTCAGCTCTGCCTGGCCAGGATGACTGTGGTTGGATAAGCAACAGCTCAACAGCCTTGAGGGGGAGAGGGGGAGGTAGCCTTACATCCTAGCACAGATTTTTGACGAGCAGCTTGGTATGGGTCCTTGCGAAGGGCTGGCCTCGCTAACTTTGCTTTGCAGTTCTCCCAGAACGGGATGACCAGACCATCAGCATCAACATCTCCTTCTCATTTGCACAAGCTGGGGTTGAGTTTGGATTTCCAAGCCCACTGAGGTGACCAGTCGGGGTCGGTCCCCGGTAGCGCACGGCAGGGAAGGCACCGCATGCTCTGGGCACTGGGGCTTCTCAGCCACGTTCCCCTTCTCGATGGTCTTTGAACTTAGCTACTCCTTTTTTCTGTTTATTATTTCCTCCAAATGAATTCTGTGTGCTGCACCTCACTCGTGCCAAACCACGGCTGTCAGTGAAATAGTTAACTGGGGAAAGACAGGGGGGAAAAAAAAAAGCAAACAACCAAGGCAGGGATGATCTTCTGAGCTACTTGTTTGTGAGCTTAATTAGTAGAAGGGTGCATTGAATGTTAAGTGCTGTCCCTCTTGATAAGTAACTAGCGCTGTCTTTTGTGGTGCTGTCGCCCAGCTGGATTTTTTTTGTGTGGCAGGCTGCTGGAAAGCCCTGATTTCATTCCGGATTAGAATTATTTTCAGCCTCTCGTTACAAACACACATGGTTAATAATTCCAGAGTCCTAAAGAACACGTCTTTTTCACCAAGGGCATCGTGACGTCCTTACCAAAAAAAAAACAAAACCCCAAACCCAGCTTATTTAGTGTCAGCCTTCCCCAGTGAGCTCACCCAGTGCTTTAAATGCAACAGCACCTTAAACTCTGGGGCAGTAATTTAATTTTACAGCTGTTCAGTAGGAGCGTTTGGCTGAGCAATATACGTTATGTCTGTCTGTTGAAATCAGTGCCCGTATGCTGTCCCTGGACGGAAGAATATAAACCCCCGGGGTGATAAATTAGTAATATCTGAGCACTGAGGTGTTTTCATCTGAGCTGCATTGATAATGCTGGGGGCGGGGGGGGGGAATAAAGTGGAAAAAAAAAATCCAGCTTTTAACTTAGAACTGTTATATGTACTTGAAGAGGAGAGTTATTGTGGTAAAGAAAGGCAAGAGCAGGCTGGTAGAACACCAATAGGCTCCACACCGAAAGTAAGGAAACACGTTCTTCTCCATGCTTGCTTTTTTCACTAGAGGTACGTTGACTTGAAATTTTCCATGACATTATTCCGAGTGCATGGCTCGGTCAGTTACATGTCATGGGATTTTCTGAATTGTGTGGGGTTTTTTTAGCTCGTAGTTGCTCATCTAGCAGCTAGATTTTAACCTTGATACATGCAGCACTGCTGCCGGCACTGTAAATATGAACCGGTAATCCCCGTGAAACACTTAAGGAGAGGGAATAAATTCCCAGTTTATATTGGGCATGACCTGCTACTGGTTTGTCTTTTGTTGCTGCTATTCAGCAGGGGAGGAAAAGAAAAAAAAAAAATAAATGGAGGGTGGAAAAACAGATCTTTCCAAACTTCCTGATGATAGAGCCGAAGGAGTTAATTTTTCCTCGGTGATGTTCGTGTGGGATTTCAGCTGCTGAGAGACACAAGGTCAAACGCAACTCCTCCATCCCCTCTTTTGGCTTGTGGCAGAGCTGGGGGCACAGCTCCTTTGGGACAGAGCCCTCGGGAGATGGTGACACAAGCAGAGAACGGTCTTCTCTGCTTCCACGATGTCCCTATTTATTTCATTGTTTTGCTAGGGCTCCCCAGCCTCCCCCCTCACCTCCCCCCAGCAGATCCCAGCTAACTGCAGTCCTGCATCCCCCTCGCTGCTGTAACTCCCTGTAAACACGGCGTGAAGTGCAGACGTTGAGGTCACAGGGGAGAGGATTTTCGGTAGCAGGAGGAAGGCAAAGATGGGAACGCGAAGCGGGAAGGTTGCCCGGCAAGAGGCAAGGTCCAGGACGATGACTTTGGGGCTGGATCCGTGCTACCTTTTGTCTCGTTCGCCCACTGCATTTTTCAGGGCATCTCCAATTGAAAGGTGTTCGAAGATGGTGACAGGGGGCTCGTGGAGGGGGCGGGGGGGTGATGGAGCAGTGTGTTAAACCAGAACCGCTGCTCCTCGATAAGAAGTCACCCAATAGCAGCAGATGAGGATTGAAGGGTTGGTTTGGGTTGGTTTTGTTTTTTTTAGTGAAGTGCTCTAATGCAAGTTACCAGATGGCCATGCCCGATGTGCTTCCGTGACCACGGTGCACGGACTCTTCCTTAGGGCTGCCTTTGGACCTCCCAGCACTGAAGTTAATAAGCAGCGGTAGTTCCTCCCAATCAATCATGTGAAAAACTAACAAAGCACTTTGTGCATCTTCCCCAAATCCTCCAGCGCCCTACCAGGCAGCCCTAGAAAAGCAGCAGGAGAAGAAAGGCTGGGTATTTTTCTAGAAGTGGCCGTTTTTGGACGGGGAGAGGGATGTTCTCTCCTTAGCTGTCATCAAAGTTATTGAACGCAACCGCCGTGCCCAGGCAGGCACAGACCCGCTATTGCATAACGCTCCCGCGGGCACTCAGCACCACGCTTGATGCCCATCCCTACGAAGTTTTCCTCGGGAAAAAAAACCCCAAACTAGGATATTTTTGTTGTTTGTCTTTTGTTTTTTTTTTTTAAGGTCTCCTCGCTCAAGGGAGGGGGCTGAGCCAAAACCTTCGCGACCGCGCGGGGAGAAGCCGAGGCCAGGGCGGCGGTGCCGGGGGGGGCTGAGGGGAATGGGCGCTCTTACCTTATGCTTCCTCACAGAGAAGTGGCGGTCTGGGCGCTCCCCGTGCGCTGCATCTCCCTCCCTCCGCCGGGGCGAGGTGGCCGTCAGAGGGTCCGCGCCGGGCGCGCATCTGCCGCCCGCTTCCCGCCACGCCGCCGGTCGCCTGTCTCCCGCCGCCGCTTTCTCTCCTTTCTCTCTCTTTCTCTCTCTCCTTTCGGTCTCTCTCTTCCCGCGGCCGGGCGCCCAGCTGCGGCCGCCCGAGCTCTCGCTAGAGGCAGCCGCCGCCTCCGCCGCCGCACGCTTTCCCCGCTGCCCTCATCGGCTGCGGCGCACCGGCTTGAGGGGGCGGAGGAGAGGGGCTGGCGGCCGAGCGGAGGTGGGGTGCGGGGTGTCCTCTCGGCCGGCT
>WTSP01001970.1:0-62165 GCA_025331215.1 Actenoides lindsayi
GTGCGGTTGGGGCGGCGTGGCGCGGCTGTCTGGAGGCGGGGGGCAGTGTTCGGTTCGGGTGGCGGCGTGAGGCTGGGGTGACTTGGGTTGCGCTTGGCGCCGCGGGGCTCCGGCACCGGCGGAAGGCGGCGCTGCTGCCGCTGCGCGGAACCCGCCCGGCCCCGACACAAAGACGAGGGCGGCCGTGGCGGCCACGGCTCCTGCCCGCCCGCAGCCCACCGCCCCCGCGGCACCACATGGCGGCATTGCCGCGGCCGCGCCTCGCGCCGCCCCCGCGGAGCTAGGCTAGGGCGAACCGCGGGTCCCCTCCTGCTCACTCCTGTCCTGCGCGGCCCAGTCGACCCCGTCTGTCCCCGCCGCCTGTGAGAGGAGCGGAGCGGGGCCCTGCACAGCCCCGCCATGCTGCCCCCGGGCCGCCGCGCTTTCTGCCGCCCACCGCGCGGCCGCCGTCGTCGGCCGGCGGGGCTCCTGCCCGCGCTCCTGCTCCTGACGGCTCTGGGGGGCGGTGGCGACGCCGCGCTGCCCGCGGGCTGCAAGTACGACGGTCGCCCCAAGAGCGCCGGCAAAGCGGCGGCGGCCGGCGGCCCAGTAGAGGTGAAGGTAGTTTGCAGCAACCTGGAGCTCGCTCAGGTCCTGCCTCCCGAGGCGCTGCCTAACCGGACAGTCACCCTGTGAGTACCGTCCCCAGGTGGGGGGTGGGCGGCCTTCGTGCGACGGGGTCGGGGTAGGGAGAGGGCGCACCGGCCCGAGGTAAAATGGGGCCAGCCGGGGGCTGGGGAGGGAAAGCGTGGGTGACCTCCGCTGCTGCTGGGGAAAGCCCCAAAAGGGGATTTATTTATTTATTTAGTTTGTGCTTTTCATGTTTTCTCACAGTTTACCGGGTGGTGATTTTGGGGGAGCGGGAGCAGCCCGTTCCTCACCGTCGGGGCGGTCCCGCCCAGCCGGAGCCCCCCGCACCGCCGCCAGCCCCGCGGAGCAGCATCCCCACACCTCTTGCCCCTTCTTCCCTCTGGAAGCTGCTCCCCATCAAAGGGGTCAGGCTGGTTCGAAAGCCTGGGTGTTGCTTTATTAAAACTAGTTCCACAAATTTGTTTATTCTTTTGAAACTTACCTACATTTGTATATTTTTTTATTTTTTTTAATCTCGGGAGGCACTTAGCTTTGGAGCACTGTGTTTTGAGGTAGTTTTAACAACTAAGTGCAGATAGCGAGAGCTGCTCAGCGTGCTGTAGGCCAGGTGGGCCTGAAGTTGCACAGTATCAAACAGCAACTTGTTTGTTGCACCTTGTAATAAAACCAGACAAAGGGATTTCTTTAGTTTCTTTTTCCCTTTGGAAAAAAAAAAAAAGTCAGTTTACTTCCACATAGGAGTAGATGTGCTCTTTGTATGTGGAGGCAATCCTAGCTCATCCATTTGAATAACAAGTTTCAAACAGGATGTGCAACTTATTCCAAAGTAAGAAATATGTTGCTATTTATTTAGACATGAGCGTGCAAATGTTAAGAAGGATTTGCAAGTTGTTTATCTTTCTGAGACATTAACTGGTTACTTCAGAGAAGTTCATAGAATCATAGAATGGTTTGTGTTGGAAGGGAGCTTTAAAGATCATCTAGTCCAATCCCCCTGACATGGGCAAGGACATCAGCAGCACCGGATTTTGGATTTCATTAGTGGATGGCCCTAAAAGTAGAACCCTGTACCTTCTTTAGAAAGCCTTAAAATGCCTGTGCTACCTTGGGAAGACTCAAGTGCAACCAAGTAGTATGCAAGAAAAACCATCACAAGAAATTGAATTATGTGATATAACTTCAGATAATTGCTTAACTGGAAATCACAGGTTTGAAAGATCTACCAGTAATCCCAATTTAATAAACACAGGATGTATGTAGTTCTATCATGAGAACAACAATCTGGCTGCTGCTTTTGTAAACCCCAACAGCACTGAAACATGAAGGAAGGACCTCCTTCAGGAAGTCTAAATGATTTGGACCTATGGGAAGGGAAAGACAAAAAAAAGGAGGTAATAAGGGCTAAAGTAGTAGCTCACATTTGGCAATCTGCAAGGGTTCAGAGAATATTTCTAAATTACCTGCGAGAAATAAACAGAAATATGCATATGTGAAGTTTCTGATGTAGGAAAGCTCAACGTAGGTGACAGCTGTTTAATCAACGAATCTGTTTTAGTCTTAGCCTCAAATGCTTTGAAGTTGATTGTTAAAAATATAGCATTATCCATTAAAGTTTTGATAAAGATAGACGTTAGTTGGCTGGTATGCTGAAGTTGACTGGAGGTCTTTTGGTTCAGAAAATTTGGAGTCATAGTTCTGGTTGCTGTGAAAGATGAGCAGATATAAAAAAAGCAGCCTTGCCGTGAATGGACCTTTGTTTGTAATAGCAGTGACGGAAGTATTTGGAAGAATCGTTCATCTTTCATCCTGATTTTCATACTCCTCCGTTATCTAGAGCGTATCTACATACACTGATTAGTTGCTTCCAGTTCTAACTGGACTTTGAAGTTCATGATAACTTTAGAAACATTTATTTTTCCTTTTTAAACTTTTTAATAGACATAGCAAGAAACTGGGTTTTTTTATTGTTATATTTAGTAAGCATCATAAACGTGTTGATACAATTAATATGAATACACACTTTGAAAATTTATTTAAATATAAGGCAAAGATTATTAAACCAATGCTTCTGCTTTTTCTTAGAGTGTGGACACAAACTGTTGTGGTTCAGGATCTTCCAAGTTTGTTGACTGTTGAGACATGGCTTTCTGTGTTTCTCAGAGAGATTTATTTTTTACTGAATCCATGTCAACCTTGTTGGCAGCACACCCCATAAATCACCAAAACTTTCTAAATGACATTTCACTATAATGTCGATAAGTAGTGGCTGCGTTAATCGTTACCTAATCTTAAAAAAAATAAAATAAAATTCTTTTTTTCTTCCCCAAGCTGATACTTAGAATTGCAGCACTTGGTGGATAGTGGAAGGTTGTCTGATTAGAGTCAAACTGCCCTGAGTTATCTTGATTCTTGGGGGAATCTTCTATTAAGATAAGTACTAGTTCTGTTATATCTTTTTGGATTAGTGGATCTCTGCAGAGATAAGTAGCTGAAAATAGATCACTGTTATATAGATCAGCTGCATTTTAATTCAGTTAATTTTCTTTTATGTTGACTCTTATTTTGCACAAACTAATTTTAAATATGAGGACCTATATAGTTTTATGTAACTTTTTTTTTTTTGAGTGATTTAGGAATGACTGAAATGGAGTGAATTATTCAAATGAAGGAATCCTGATTCCATCCTCAACACTGATCAAACTTTTAGACTTTCAGTAGATCAGCTTCTGTGCATTTAGCATTTACAGGTTTGGGGTTTTTTTATTATTTTTGAGAACAAAAGTTTCTAAAATGTGAGGAAATAAGAGAAATGCTGGAAATTAGGATAAACGAGTAACACCTAAGGATTCTGGCCAGGTTCTTTCAGTCTTGCACACCATTGCAGTTGGAGGTTGACAAGAATATTGATAAATTGGGCATGGTCACTTAATTTACAAAATACCATGGACTTTGACAGAAAACATTTTATTGTCCTAGTAATCTAAGTCAGTATTATTGAGAATTTTTAGTTACAATTAAAAAAAAAAATCCTAACTTGATAAGAGACAAAGCTTGTTTCATGATAGGGGAAGGAAATCAAATGCTGGAAGAAGAGTATTAAGGTACAGAGTGGTGTCTATGGGAGAATAAGTAATATTTTGGATTTCTGGCAGTACTGTAAATTAAGATTCCTTTAGAATCCAGGTAGAATTAGCTGGTGCTTTATTGAGCAGTTAGATCAGATTCTAAGGTGAATTCAAGTTAGTTATAGCTGAAGAAGGGGCTTTTTTTTTGTAGCATTATGTAATAAAACCTGCTTTGGATGCAAATGAAGGGTGTATCTGCATGAATACCATAGATGGCTTTGACCCTTGTAGCTTAACTAGCTGAATGAGATGCTTTTGGTGTGAAGTTAACATAACTGGGTGAATGTAACTTGGTGCTTTGTCTCTCATATGCTGTATTTCTGTAGGTATTGAAGCCATTGCCATGATTCAAGTTTAAGTAAGGAATGTACTTGTAATAGAAGTCTGAGATAAGATAGCCACTGCTGTTGTGTTTCTTGATGCAAGCTCAAATGATGGTGACATAACTTATTGGATATTAGCCATTACTTCATTCTTTGAAAGTGAATATGTAATCTTACTGAAGGCAAGCCCATGAAGCTGTCATCCTTATTTGTTGAGAATTTTAGTTACCTGTTACATACAGGTTATCCTATAGGAATAGGAATCTAAACAGAAGAAAAGCATATATTCTGTGAAGAATTGTGTCTCTGAATCAGGAGCTTTACTGGTCTGCAAACAACTTTGCTTACCCGCGTATTCTGATAGGAACATATGAGTATCAATGTTTGCACTTACAAGCGTTAGAATTTACAAGCCAGAGCATAAGCCTGGATTTGTATTTAAAACTGTTCAAAGATAACACTTAACTGAGTTGCTGTTGAGAAACCCTAAAATGTCAGAGTTTTTGTCCAGCTCCTAAATATAACCATGTGAAACTACATCCATTAAGCGGCTGAAAGGTATATTTACTTGGCTTTCCAGATACCTACACAACCTTTCTGTTTGTAACACAAAATCCCAAATTTTAAAAGTTTTCAAAGCAAAAGGTCACTCATATTGCAAGGAGTCACTTGTATCAACAATGTGTGATTCCACTGTAGTTACATGAATTATATGTAATTATGTGAGATGTTGTGTCTTACAGAAAAAGGACTCGTCATTTTTTTTTAATCAATAGATATTATGTAGTGGCTTGTATTTATGATTTTTAATCTTCATTTTTGAGGTGTGGTCCAATGCTTTGCTAAACTGTTTTCATTTACTTTGTTTTATTTAGTTGGGCCTTTCTCTGTTACGTATTTGAAAAAGTGACATTTACCAAAACATTGACAAACAGGAAGTATAGGCATAGTAAATGTCTTCTGTGGAAGTTTGCTGCCTCTCTTAAAATAGATTTCCATTATTAACTTGAAGGTACTCTTGACAGCTGATTTTAGTCTATTTTAGACTGTTGTAAGTGCTCAGTGCTAATAACTCGGGCAGTGATAATGTTTTTTGAAGACAGAAAGGGCTGATAAGTTAAGTTTTAATGAGAGTTAAAACTTTTGGTCAGTGGAAGCACAGACTGTGCAATATGTATTTTACTCATAAATACATGGCAACAGAGAGACAGTACTTGAGAATCGTATCCACAATTAAGTAATTCGCTAGTACTTGTGCATGCCTTTTTACCAGCATCATCCAACTCCTAAAAGTCATTAGTGGTGTTAATTTTCTGTTAGCCTTATATTCTAGTAGACCTATTCAGTATACAGTCATCATATTTTGTGTACGTCTTTTAACCTTGTTTAGAGAGCAATCCACATTCAAAATCAGATGTGTGCTTTGCTGTATGCTGTTTCCACATGCATTCCTTATTGTGAGGTTGCTTTTATAGGATATTGAATACAGTGTTCATTTATGATTGTGTTTGCTTTTGTGTATATTTGAGTATTGCAAAAAAAAATTCTGAGGTCACAATTTGAACAATGTTTTCTTCTAAATTGCAATATTTTCTTCCTAAATAACTATTCAATTTGGAGTACATCTTGTTACTTTGTCACTACGTATCCAGTGGGATACCCAATGAAGTTTGAGTAGTGTTCTAGTGTTTCTTCTAGTGTTGCAAGAATGGCTTTAGCATACCTGATGGGTTGTAATTGGTAATAGTCTTGATACAATAATGATTGTATTGATGCATGCTGGTTCTTTGTGTTGGGTTGGTTTGTTTGTGGTTTTGTTTGGTTTTTTGTTGTTGTTTTTGTGGGGTTTTTTTAAGATTGCTCTTGTATACAAGCATTTTTTAATTCTTTCAAGTACCTTTCACAATGAGATTACTGTAGTTTTGTTTAAATATGTGAAGTAATTAGAATTATGACTTCTGTACAATAGATACAACTGTAGGCAGTTGTTACATGTCTGGGGCTCAGATTTTGAATGAGAGCTTATGTATTGATTACTCTGAGTTGAAAATAAGGGAGGAGGACACAGATAAGTTCTGCAAAATTCTGGAGAGAAAATTTTAAATTTTTATAATAAGGACAAATTAATTTTTTTTAGTTCTCCAAGCCACAATATTAGTGTGGAATTGCCCAATACCTTTATTCCCATGAGGGTTCCCATATAAGCAGTGCCTTTCGTGTGTTTGTTAGTTGTTCAGTGACAGTTAAATGTTCAATGCATTATGCTGTATCTAGTCTCAGGAAGAGAGATTTTGATTTATAGGACTAATACTTTTTTACTGTTGTCTTTTATTGATCAGTAGTACTCCTGTTTTTGTTTCAGCTTGGCAAAACTGCAAAATATTAAAATTACAAGTTTATGCCAAGAGTTAAAGAAATAGAACTGGAATTTGTGCTGTAATGACGACTGAACAATTGCACATGTCTCATTCCTTTTTGCTTGCAGATTTTTCTTGTTTCAAAGGTTATTTTTGTAATTTAAAACAAGTATGGAACTGCAAGATTAGATTTTAGAATTTAATTATTCCCGTATGTACTTTGCATTGTCCAGATATGTTGCAGGTTCACCGATTTGTTACTACTGCCTTTAGGACTTATCTTTGCCATAATAGTCTCCACAATTTTATAATCTCTACAGGTTAAATGCTTTCTTTGTATCAGTAGTTAATCCATGATGATTAAAAACAGTTGAGCATTTCTTTTCATGAGTAATAATAAATTGTTTTATATCTAAGAACTTCAGAGGAGATAACTAAAGTATATTTTTTTTGAGTTTTGTGTTCTGCAGTGAGATATTTAGTGAATTTGTAACATTAATTTGTAAAATCTTAAATAGTCTATTAAATATCTTCAGAGTTTAACACAATAAATAGGTGAGAATTTTATTTTCACCTTTGGATTTCGCTGTTTGGCTGTTTAGCAGTGAAAACTGCAGTGTCTTGCTGCCCTCAGAGTGCTACAGTGGGACAGATCATATCCCTTAATTACTGTTTATGTGCATGACTGTGTTGTGACTCCTTCGGTAATGACACAGGGCATGTCCAGTGGTGCAGTATCATACTGTCCTACAGATTTCCAAGCTGCTGTAGAGTGAACAGGATGCCAGTGCACTGTACTGCAGAGCTGCAAAATCCCAAAGCAGCGTATTTGCTTTGGTGGTGTGTGTGATCCAAGCTAGTCAGTCAGCTTTGTCAGGGTTGTTGCTTTTGGAGTAGGAACTAGATTTTTTTGGCAAAGTAAACCAACTAAGACCTCTTTTTTTTTTTTTTTGGGGGGGGGGGGAGAGACACCATACCAAACCAAAAACAACAGCAACCAAACATAATAAATGCAGGCTGATTAAAGACATTAAGAAATAGGCATCTTAATTCCACGATTTTATCTGCACTGGACAGTGTGCTCTAGAATTCATCTAGGCAAGTCTCCAGCATTACAGCTCTAGGTGACTCTGGAATGTGCTGTCTTCAGGTGCTTGTCTGAGAGTATCATCTGTGCCCTCTGCTAGGTCAGTTTTATCTGTAAGTTTATCCTGTAAGACATCCCAAACAACTGCTTTTAATACCTCAAACTGTTGTTTTAGGATAACGGCCTCTGGTGTTAACAGGAATTTAAACCAGTTCTAAAAACTTCATGTCAATGGGCTCAGTAAAGTTTCTGTGGGTTGCAATGCATTGACGCTACAGCTCTGTTCTGGAGAAGGGAGGTCCCCTTCCACACTCTTGTCCTGCTTCTGACACAGAGATAATCAGAACTAAGGGCTGGGGAAAGGAGATTTCCCTCCCCCCAAGTGTGGAAAGTTACATCCACATCCAGCTGCCTGTAAAACTGTAGCCTGAACTGGAGCTTTGTACCTTCACTTCCCAGTCTCTTGCTGTGTGGGTGTGTTGGGATTTTTTTTCTCCTCTCCCTTGGTGCTGTACTAGCATTTATCTGGCTCCATGCCTAGTCCAGGGAGTTAAACTATTCAAAAACTATTGACTTCTGCAGTATCAGGATATAAATTTTTGTGAAAATGTATCTTCGTGTGCCAGCAGTTGACAGGAAGTGGTTGCTAACATGTCTAGACAAAGCACTTTCTAGAGAGCACATACACCTGACAGGAAATGTAAATACATGTGAGATTGGGTGTGACAGCATATGCTATAATTAATACTACTGTGATACGACACACAGAATGTATTGGCAGCAACAGCTTAAGTTGGGAGCGTCTGGCCAGGCGTCTGTGTGCGTGCGGTATTTTCTGCGAAGCGAGTTACTCTCTTGCATGTGTGCGTGGAGATTGGAGAGGTAGGGTAGGCTTGCACTAAGCTGCAAGTCAGCGAGAATCCTAAAAAGTGTACTTCTGGTGAATGAGAAATGGGAAACTCAGGAGAGAGCAGAAGGGAGGGGAATAAGGTGGGAGGGTTACTACAGAAAAAGTCGATCATCATCTCTTTAATGCTGAAGCTACAGATAAGAAAAGGGGTGGGAGAAGGACCTTGGAGGAAGCTTCCCAGAAGGTAATGGTCACGGTGCTTTTGGTTAGCTTTAGAAACAGCAACTCTGAGTTAGTATCAGAAGAAATTGGATGTTGCTGTGTCCTCTTAATTTTCTCTTAGGTAGGCTTTCCCACCTGAGATAAATTCTAGAAAGAGAGGTTTGGTTGGTAAATTTATAATTGCACAAGAATTTCTTTTGGTAGTAATATACTTTTCAGAAACATTGCTAACCATTCTTGCATTCTGTTTTGCACCTCTGTTCTGACCTTTTTCTGAGATGACTTTTATTTAGTACTTTTTACATAGAAAATTCAGAGGTACTCCAGTGATTGCCATTGTATTTCACTAGAAAAAAAGAATTATGTCCTTAAGGAATGGCTTGTCCTTAAAGGTGATAAATAAAGCATGTGGCCACATACTGCATATCAAGAAAAAAAATCTCTAATAATGGTGCACAAAGTGAGTGTCGCTGCTTGAATGATGAAGACATTGTGTAGGAAAAAAGTCTGTCATTGCATCATATAAAGTTAGCACATGCCATTAAAAATGGAGCAATATAAATAGACAGCTTTAATTCTGTAATTTCATTGCTCCTGAATGTTTTTGTTTACAATCCGAATACTGTTTAATGTGCATGATAATGAAATAACAGAGGACATCTTTTGTGTTGCTACTGTTATTTTGCAAATTTTTCATATCTAAGCTTCCTCAATTCTTATGTTTTTGTTAAATTGGAAAATACTGTCCCCTTTTGTTAGGGCCTTTGGAAAGATGCATAATTCTTTCTCTGTATATAGCTTGTGGAGTGTTTTCATTTCAGGGCTACTTTTAAGCAAATACTGTTCATGTTCTGCTCAGTCCATTACTACTTTCCCTTTGACACCAGGAACTTACTAGAAGGCAAAATACTAACTGTTGAAAAATACTGGTTTTATGTCCTTCTTAAATCACAGCTTCTACAAGATAAACTTCAAAAAATGTATTTCTTTTTGCATGTTCACAGCTTTCAGCAGAAAACATTTTTCCTGGTTGTACAGATGGTTATTTTAGTCCAATTCTTGCTGGTGGCTTCTTTCCCAGTCCTTGGAGTATACAGACATCATCATGAAATGATCTGATTTATTTTCTATTTCCTGGCTCTCTATTTGAGTCTCTTAAAACATGTTCTGTAAGCTACTTCAGCATTCAGCTCTAAGTTACACCCAGTCTTCATACAGGTTTCTTGGAGGCCATTTTGACTATTTTTAAAAAGTATTAACAGATGTGTGTGTATTTTAATATTTTTAATATTATCCTATGAAACAATTCATTTGTGAAGTTTGGAGATGCATTCTGAATTCCTGTCTCAGTGATGGTTTTTTTATAGCTGACAAACTAAAATGGTTTCATAGAAGAAAATATTTTTACTTAGTGTTTATGTTATTCTAATGAATAAAAAAAAATCAGGCCTTGATTTTGGTGTTATGTTTTTGTTTTGTTTGTTGTTGGGTTTTGTTTGTTTGGTCTTTTTTGCCTGCTGTATCAAAAAGAAAAGGATGGCTACATCAACTTTAGTATCTGTTGCTAAAACTCGTACTATGAAAGACAGACTTCGGGTTTGATTGCATAGTTATGTTTTGCATGCTAGCAACTGGGCATCTACTGCTACAGGTCTTGCCAATAAGTTAGAGCTAGAGTTGAGGTTTTTTTGCAGAGTAGTCTTGCCAAATTCTTCTGCCACTTTATGGAGCAAAATGGAAACATGGATTTCAGATCCAAGCTATATTCAACAAAGGAATATTTTAGCAGTGTTCTTGGAATGGGTGAAAAGCTGGGGGTGGTTTTTAGATTGTTGTTTGGTTTTTTTTTTTGAGGGGATGGTATTTTTTTTTCTTGAGGTGAATTGCTTCCATTCATCTCTGTCTCTGTAACTGTTCTGCTCTGTCAAAGAGGAGGCAGATGTGTTGCTTTAAGATCACCTGTGATGATGTCCATAATGGCTTCAAAAACCTACTTTTCAGCTGCCTTTTCTTTCAAGTTTTTTCTGTTAATTCCTGTAGCCATGAGCATATTTGCCTGCAGTAGTTCCACAATTTCTTTTGTGTTATGTAAGGGCTGGACACACAAAATACATAAGTTCCAAGCAGGTATTGTTCATAATTTAAAAGAAAAACAAAATAAATCTGATCCGGAGCTTACAATGGGACATACAGGACATCAATGGCATTGGGCTATGGAAACACCTTCAGGAAATCTCCAGGTGCATCATTTATGTTGTGAAGTCTAGTTAAAGAAGAGTTAAACAAGAAAGTGATGGGTAGCTCTCTACCATTTTCCCTTTAAACTTCTTAATGATGGAAAAGTTAGTGTATTTTTCAGAAGTACTTGTCTCTTAGGAAAAATGATGGTCCTAAACTACTAAATTAAAATTATTATTGATCACAAATAATTTTCTAAGTGGTATGTAATAGTCCATCATTTCACTGTACATTAATGCACAGAAATTGTGAAAGTGACTATAAAATGTCTACTTTGAGGTGAATGCTTTATAGTGTTTTGTCTTTTTATGCCACATCCCTTAACACTTCAAATAATGTATAGACTAAATATATTAATAGCAAGTTCTAAATTGCATTTTTTTTTTAAAGATTACACTTCCAACATTTCTAAGTGTGAGGAAATGTCTTAGGTTATATGGAATGTTGTAAAATCTATCATTTATTGTACTAAACCTTTATGGTTGAGCAACAGCCTCTCCAGAGAAAATACTAAATCAGGCTGACTATAATTCGTACATCACACTCCAGAGAGAAATTTACCTAGTGCACAGATATTCAAAAGCTTCTACTTTAGGCCTCTTATTTTATAGGCAGTGTCAGAAAACTAAAACTTTTTTTTTTACTGAACTGTAATTTTTATTTAGTTTAAATTTGGTTCAGTCAGTTATAGCTACTTTTGAAATGGTTTCTGCTCCGTTTTTGAATAGCTCCTTTTTCTGGAAAAAGTACAGGTAAAATCAGTAAATCTTAAGATGAAGTCAATTATAACTAAAATATAAACTATTTCTGCTGCCAAATAATGTATTTTGCTCGATTACTTGTGTTGACTTGGGTGTTTTCTGAACCTCATGTTTCTTCTTATTTTATCTGTAAGTCTGAAATTTGTCTCTTGTTTTTTCTTGCTGCTGTTGTCATGCCTTATGTTCAGTTTGCATTAACCATTGATCAGGGTTTTTAGAAGCTCCTTCATTCTTTTCTTTATCTATTATTATTTTTCTCCACGCATATGTTTCTAAAACCAGGAAGGATGTTGAAATAAAGGTGTACTTTGCTCTGAATAGATTTGGGTTGAAGAAGGAATCTTGTACCTACCATTCCTGCAAAGAATACTTAATATTGGGGTTGAAATATTTTTCTCCTTGAGTATAAGTAGCTTCAAAGGCTTTGGGATGTATGATTTTAATGCTTCAGTTAAATTTTACTAGTTTTGCAGTCCTTCCAAGTTGTAGATGGATTTGTTATTATTGTTACTATTATTATTTACCAAACTTGCAGTCTTGTAAATGTGTTCTTATTTTATGTTATATGTTTGGCCTTCCTTGATGAAAGAATTAATTAAAATATGTCTAAATATAAATCTTTCTGAAGAGTACTCAGGCCTTTTCATTTGTATATTTGTTTTTAAAAACATACACTCTGTGTTTCATTTGTTTGGTCATCTAGGTTATCTCAGTTGCGGCCAAGGGGCAGTTTTCCTTTTTCCAGTAAGGTAGCTTAAATATATTTGACTCTAGAACTGTATTTTCACAAGCGTAAATTTTCTTAGCTGATGCTCTAGTGGATGTTATAGGCATTATAGGCACATAAACCAGCAAATTCGTGGTATACTTCTAATTTTTTTTGTTCTCATGCATTCCACTATTCCTGTGATGAGTTTTCACCTGGGATTAGCTGACTGCATTACATACTATTTTGATCACATTTTTGCAGTTGACATGTAAGTTAATCTCTTGGAAGATGCCTTGGGTAAATAAGTGTGTAGTTCAACGTTAGTTACTTGTGGAGCAGTAGGCACCAGGGATGACTTGAGAAGAGCCGCAGAAATGCGTGATGTTAATTTAAGGGGAGAAGGAGTGGGATCTCTTCCTCTTAGCATCAACCTTGGTTGAATGATTTAATCTTAACTTCAAGAATTTTCAAACCCTCTGTCTGTCAGACTGGAAATGAAAATATTTTCAAATAATACATTCAGCTGTCTTGATTCTGTGTGTGTGAGATTTAGAGAGGCTGACTCAAAGCCAGAGCTTTGAGACAAAAAATTGCCTGTTCTGTGTTTGTCTAAACCATAGAAGCTTGAGGCAATCTTTGGGAAACGTGGGGAAACTAGGCGTAATGTACGGTTGCGTCAGAATGGTGCTTCTTTTCATAGGTTAGTGTTTCTTTATTTTAGTTTTATATTATTCATGATGTGTTTTGAAGTATTAATCCTTGTCATTAGATAATAAATTTTATGCATCAAAGGAAAGAAGGTTGTATGTGTGTTTGGTTTATGGTTATTGTAAAGGATATCTGAGAGACATAGTAGACTGGAAAAAAAACTCCTAGTGGCATTTTTAAGTGTTGAAGTAGTTATCCAGCTCCAAGATGTAATTGGTGTAAGTGAAGAAGTGCATGGACATCTTGGATCTGTAGGATGCATTTGATAGAGGACTTGTCTGAAATTGAAGTGACTGCAGTGGAAGTTGTGGAACGAACTGACAAAGTGAATAAATTTCCAGGAGAAGTTGGTATGCACTGGAGAGCTTTTAGAACTCAGAGATGAAAAACTTGAATGATGAATATCTGAAGTCTCGCTTAGAATTAACTTGATTTTTGAGGGCTGGATGGGATGGCAAATGCTGATTTTTATAAATGTATCAGGAATTTAGGGGAACTACATGGTTCTGAGTTAGAGGTTTGTGTTGAACAAATCAGCTGAATTTATAATTAATGTAGTGGATACCTGGACAAAGAGAAATACACCCTGGAGAATTTACATCTCCTGTAATGGGAAGTGCTTCTATAGAAGCCTTCAGAGTCCTTCAGAATCAGGAAAATATTTACAGGGATGATCCAGTTGATATAATGAGACAAAAGTCGTCTCTCGGTCTCTCACCAAATGCATTTGAAAATAGTCTGTCAGCCTAAAACCACTGTATGAACAGCTAACTTGCTGAAAGATAAGAAGTGAATGTGGAATTAGCCCTCTTGGTGGAGTGGAGACTTACAGACCCGTAATGCACAACGTATTTCTTAATGACCTGTAAACCAGTGTGAGTGGTGGGTTGACAGAGTTTGGCAAGTTGCTTGATATAATAAAAATGAGGGTAAAATGAAGAATTTTGGAAGAAAACTAATATCTGGGCAATAAGATGGCAGAGTCAGCACATTGTAGAAAAATGAAAATTCTCTTGGGGATGATGACAATTCTGTCTTTATATATATATATGATGATGGTCATTGAGTTGACCAGAAATCTTCAGTTCTTAGTACAACTGGTAAAGGCAGATGGGATGTTAGGAATTGCTAGGAAAATGGTAGGAAACAAGACAGAAGAAAACAGAACATCATTATCCTACTACATAGGTTTGTGAGTTGTCTGTGTGTTGACTACTACTTCAGTTCTGATGGTCTTATATTAGAATTTTTTGAGTGTAGTAGAGCTGGAAAGAGCTCAGAAATTAAGACTGCCAAAAATATTTTTGTGTGAAGAGTAAGATATGACTCTTCCATCTGGCAAGAGACCATCTAGGTGTCTACATAATTATATGGGGTAAAGAGATGGTAGGTAGGAATTGATTATTGCTTGTTTCAGTGTAAGAAGTGGGGAGCATCAAATGAAACTAGCAGGAACTGTGTTCAAAATGAATGAGATGAGGGGTTTGAGGAACGGGGCTTTGTATTGCAAAACTTTTCATAAGGAGCATTACGGATGCCAAAACATTATATGGTTCAAAAGGAATATAGACATTTTTGTGGCAGAGAAATATATAGCTGTGTAGAAACCAGGTCTTTCTCAGTAAGGAAGCTTCTAACTTTACAAAGAATTTCTTAACTTGAGGGTAATTTGCATCTGCAGAGAACTGTGAATGGAGAATAGTGTATTTGCTACATGGATCTGATCAAGTTATTCATGTGGAAGAAGGAAGTTGTGTGGTCCTTTAAGAGAAGAAAAAGATAGATAGTTAAGGAATGCTTGCTGACCTTAAGTCTTCAAAAGATTGCACTGAGGAGAAGGATGAATGTGTGAAGGATGGCTTGGAAAGGTGTCACAACATGGGAAAAGTGAGTGTGTGCGAGTGGCTGAAGGTGGCAGCAGGGGAAATGGGAAAGGGGTGATATGCTGCTGGGTTGTGGAAAACCAAAACAGGTGTGGTAGAATGGAATTGTGGAGATGTAGATTGGTTGTTTAATACTTCAGTTATTATTATGCCAATTCTAGTGTCCTATTACAATAATCCTATATGGATGTACTTTCATATGTTAATTACAAAATCTTGCCTGGTATTTGTGGCATACAACATAGAACTTCCTCTTTTTCTCCTCACAATATTTAAACAGTGCAGTTATATACACCACAGACAATAAGCTAGGCATTGTAGTTTGATATAAAGGCTTTTAACAGAGATTTACACCTGATATGTAAGCTGCAGCAAATAATTTTGTTACAAAACTTAAAATATATTGTTCTTGTCTGTTTGTGTTTACAGGATTCTGAGTAACAATAAAATAACAGAGTTGAGGAATGGTTCCTTCACTGGATTACACCTTCTTGAAAGATTGTAAGTGCCTCTTAAAAAGCTATTTGCACTTTTAAGTTATATACTGTTTGTTTCATTAGTAATGCTGAGAACAAAATGTCTTAATAGATGTGTTCTTCATTTTGTTGTATTTTTTTTTTTGTGATTGAAGAGTTAACATAGTTAAGTGTTCTCTTCATGAATATAAATGTCATGCAGCAGCATTAAGGGATAACCTTACCTGTGGATGAGACTGAGACAGTTTCAGTAGGAAATTCACTGGAATGCTATGATGATTGGATTTGCTTTGTTGTTGTTGGTCTCAAAATAAGAGAATTTGTCATTAAAAAAATGATATCTTTAAGTTCTTATGAAGTGTCAAACCCTTTATCAGGAAATTGTGACATATTTGTAGGGGAAGCAGATATATTAGAGCCTCTAAAAGAGGCTAGATTCATTCCAAGTTTGGTGTTGACATTTTAACAGTTTTGCTGCTTATTTTACAATGTCAGTGTATACTGAATGTGGAGGGAGGGCCAGGAAATGGGAGTGTGTCGTCTGGAAGTGACTTCTAGGACACCTTTTGCTTTCTGTTTTCACTTTCCCTTTCAGGTGATATATCACCTATAAGAAGCATTGTAGCTTCTGTTACAGTCAGCTTTTTTGTAGCTGGTAGAAGGTCAGGATTGGCAGGTTGATCTACCTGGGAGCAAGCAGAAACTTTAGAGATAAGGATTTTTCTAGGCCATTTGACTGGGAAAGTAGCCAATTTCATAATCATCTTGCAACATCTAGGAAAGGTTCCAAACAACTTTTGGCTTCCAGGGATTAAAAGTATTTTATTCTTCCTCTGAAACTTGAAGGCCGCAATCCTGGTCACATGGCCTAAATAAATTCAAACACTTCTACCATTCCATCCCCACATGCCAGAAGAAAGGTTTGTCTTCTGTACTGGCAGATGATTCTTATTGTAGACATAAGCCACTGTGCCACCAAAGAAGCAAGGTTATCAGCAGTGATGGCATTCTAGATCTTCATGTATTATTGCTGACAGGCATCTGCTGACAGTTGTTATTTGTTATAACTTGTTATAATTTCAGACAGGAAATACTTGAAACTGTAATTAGTTGGAGATAATTTACATTTGCTGTGTGAATCCAAGTCTTAATTTTCTTTAAAATCATAAGAATGCAGTTTACTTCCATGTAACTCCTGTCATTTTTAAGGAGTGTTATTTTTTTTTTTTAATGTTGTCCTTCATGAAAAGAAAGCACTAAGAAAGGCATCATGTTTTGAGCATTTAAAATGATCTGGAATAGTAGTATTTTTGAATGTTATGGCAGTCTCATCTAAATGAGATAACACACTTTGTGCACTCATG
Organism: Actenoides lindsayi; assembly: GCA_025331215.1. Classification (NCBI taxonomy): domain Eukaryota; kingdom Metazoa; phylum Chordata; class Aves; order Coraciiformes; family Alcedinidae; genus Actenoides; species Actenoides lindsayi. Next base: position 16,734 of record WTSP01001970.1, read on the forward strand.
ATTATTAATGGCAAGGTGTCTTCATCCTAAAGGAAGGGATAACTAGCAAGATATATTAGTCATTAATGGCCATCTTTTTTTTTATTTTAATTTTTTAAATTATTTTATTTTGTGTGTGCAAGACTTATCTTAAAAAAAATTAACCACAGTAAAATTAAACTTTTCTGCTTTAAATGTTCTTCTGACCTCAGATAGAAACTACTCTTGTAATTACAGTTAATCAAACTTAAATGAATAATCAATGAGAAAAAAAATTGAAAGCCGTGGTAACTGTTTTAAACATTAAGTTCAGCAGTTTTGAATTTTATTCCTTAACGTTCACTGTGATAACTTCCATGCCTTTAAAATGGCACTTTTTTAACAGTTTCTTGCTATTTTTTTCCCTTACTACTTGTACTCTCCCTTTTTTCCTTAAGAGATTTCTTTTTTGATAGATATGCTCTTTACCTCACTTTTCATTTAAGAGATGAAACGGAGATAAGAAAAATAAATTTGGACAGCATTTAAATAGTTCAGACAGTAGCATTGTCACTTAACATTACTACTTAGCAGGGGAGAGATTCTGTATGCATTTAATGCTAGTTTGTTCTTTCTTTGTAATGTTATACTTAATATCAAATATTTCTTCTGTTTTTTCTTGATTTTTTTTTGAATAGAGTTTATAAGTATAGATATATTTAACCAAAGCCTTTAAAAAAAATAATAAAAAATTCAAACTCATATGTCAGGAATATGTACCTGCATAATAATTGGTTTTCATTGTATTGTAGTCAGTGTTTTGAAACCTGAAATGCAGATTCACAGCTTCACTAAGCTTGTCCAAGAACTAAACAGAAGGAAACATATTTATGAAATTTTACACACATTTCAAAGGTTTCTGCTTTTTTTTTTTTTAAGTTCTTGGGATAAACCTGGGTGTATGGTATCTGTAGCTTACAAATTGTTGCCTTTTAGGCCTTTTTTTGTTCAAACGTGTTATCTCTTGACCTCATCACCATCTGACAATTCTTCACTATTGAAAGGGAGAGATTGGTTGCTTGTATGCCCCAAACTATGGGGAAGTACTTCAAAAAATGCTGGCCCCAAGTAGGAATTCCAAATCTATTTGTTAATAATTTTGTACATGTATGTTAATTTATGTAAATGTAGAATTTGGTAATGCATTGCTTTGTAAACAGGATTACCAAAATAGGAACTTTGTTTTACTGGAGGGTGGAATGTTTGTTAATTACAGTAGAAAATGACTATGCTATGTCTACATCTACTGTTGCAGGAAGAAATTAATGCAAATAATAGCTGAAAAACAGTAAACAGGTCAGAGATTTTTACTACCATAAGTGGTCATTAAAGTGTCTGTACAAAAAGATGTTAAATATTTTAATCTCGGCTGACTTTCTTAATGCTATGGTTTGCTATGAATTTCCTGCCATTTAAATGTTGAAGTAATTTCTTGCACAACTAACTGGTGACAGATAATTTTTCATCTAGTAGATACTTGACTTTATATAGCATTATTCCGAGTCCAGCAACTTAGAAGCAGACTGATGTCTTCCATCTGGAAGCTAGCTAATGCTACCTGTTGATTTTTGTGAGGCTAAAGAGGGCTACTTTATTTATAAAGCACTTTCCTTGTACGTCAGGGAAAGAGCAGGAATAGACAGGCACAGAATTCAGTAAGATATTTAGATAGCAAAAGAAGGGTTTGATATTTATTGAACTGTAAATAATGACAAGAGTTTACCAATGTATTTTTAGGATATACTAATATACCTTTGAAGAGGGGAAAAAGTATGCAGTGTTACAGGAGTGGTATCTGTAGACAGTCTCAGGGTTTTTTTTTCTTCTGTTTTTACAGCACTAATCTACAGATACAGGGATGCCTTAACTAAAAATAGAAGCATTTCATACTTTTCCAGACCATAACAGCTTCTGATTTTAATTCTCATTGAGATGGGTCAGCAGAGCATGTGAAAAGATGGCCCTGAGTTCTCCTAGTGGTGGATCCGAGCTGGTTTTTTATTTGCAATTCTTTAAAAGTGACTATAAAGTGCCAATATTTCTTGTTTGAGTACTACAGAGCAGAGAAACAGTTTTATGAATATTCAGGAACTTGTTTTCTGCTCTGACTTCTTAGTTCTGGTTTGGGGTCTAGAAGCTCAATCTCTGTTAGCTGTGACTTTTTCAGAAGAAGACTGAGAATGCTAAGCTAACGACGTATTAAGTATAGAAATTATTTGAAGGAAACGGAAAGGTTTTCTGCTCTAGGTTGTAGCTTTTGTTTAGTTTGCAGAAGTGTGGTAATCTCAAGCATTTTTTTTAAAGAAACCCTTTTTTGTATTGCATCTTCAAGAAATTTTGACTGTTCTAGTTCATCAGGTTCACCGCAGGTAATGTGAGGGAGGGAAGCAAAACAGTGATCTGAGTTGTTGTTGATGCCTTTAGATACAAGGGGATGTCAAGAGTGTATGTAAGAACTTTGTGAGAGGTGATTTTTAGTAACAGCTCTTTAATTTCAATTTGCATAAAATCCAAGCCTCAGAACTGTCTATTGTTTCCTTTTTTGTGGTTCCTTACAAACCTGGACTCTCCATTTGCTTTCTGTTCATGTAGTCCTCTAATATTGTCAAAATCAGTGGTAGATTTGAGCAGATTTTCCTTTCCTAGACAGAGTTACTTGAACCTGGTGAAATAGCTCCGATAGTACTTGATCCTGACATACAATTTGAATATGTTGACCTGAAAGCAAAATTCCACATCTGATACCCACATGTAATGATGTATTGAGCTTTCAGTTATCAGTGGTTTTGATGGTACCCTAAATATTTGATATGCTGAGAGTGAAAACTCAAAATAAATATAGCCTGCTATAGCTTAGGGAAAAAGCCTCTGTTGTATAGGGTAGAATTTAAATCATACACAATGAATGATGAGGAAAAATAAAAATTGTTTAATCAGTCATAAACATTATTGGATCTTGCCTGCATAAAATCTACGTCCCATAGAGCTGTGGGAGGAATAGACTGATTTTATGTTATGTTTAACCTGTTCTTGTAATTTCTGTGTCCTCTTCCCCCCCCCCCCCCTTTCCTTTTTGAAAATGCATTTCATATTGTAGGAGTCCATGGTAGCTAATGTGGTTTTTTTTGTCCAACATTCATTTTCAAGTTCAGTTCAGGAAGAAAAGATAGTTTATCCAATGGTAGTTGAGAGAGTTAAATAATGTTAACGTGTGTGTGTGTGTATATGTATGCATCGTTTGTTTGTGCCTGAAGGATGCTTTAGTAATTACTAAGACAATCTTCACTGTGCTGAGACAGAAAGCAGTAAATTATAAGTAATATGTATTCATACAGAAGTAATTTTTAAGTATGTATATGTACACTTTTAAGTCACAGAAAACCAGCCACTACAAATACTAATGAAATGAAAGGAGTTGTTTTATTTGTTTTTCACATGACAAACCATAGTTATATTTAAGTATTCTTTCATTAAGATATTTTTCATATCTTAAGATAATATTAGGTGTGGTTGTCAGGCTCTTAATAATATCTTTGCTTGTTGGTATGTTACTATTTGCCCACTTAGTCACAGATTTGAAAAAGGGCTGTTCTAATTTGACATAAGAAAATTCTTCTTAATGAGAATGGTTAAACACTTCAAGTGTTGGGTGATCAGATGGTGAAATCTGTGTCCTTTGAGGTTTTCAGGACTTCACTGAATGTAACAGCAGGGCAGCTGAACTGATTTAGTTGGTTTGAGCCATAAGTTGGACTACATTCAATGTTGTGTCTTTCGTGTATTATTAGGATCTTGTTTTGCTTTATGTTGGTCACTACTAAACTATTTAAAGTTGGCTAGGCTGAAGAAGTCAACACTGTGCTAAACAGTATTATACTGTGCAGTGAGTAAATGTTACACCCTGAGCAGCTGTTACCTATTCAAACACGAGCAAAGTATCTTTAACTGATAGAATATTGAAAGGGATACACATGTTGTGTATAGTCGCGTTTCTAGTTAAAATACATCATTTCAAATTTTGAAACATACTAACTTAGAGAAAGGAGAAATTTGTTGTATGTGGGGGTTTGGAGCCGTTTTCAAATGAGGTAAGACAAGTTAAGTGTATCTTCATGAATGTATATATGTTTTAAAGGCTAGTCTTTGGTAAATGTAACGTATTAATTTTTCTCTGCAGAGACCTTAAGAACAACCTTATTAGTACCATAGATCCAGGAGCTTTTCTGGGGCTTTCATCTCTGAAGAGACTGTAAGTAGTATATCTAGTCAGCTTAAACAAAACAAAAAACTAATCTTGAGAGTAGAGTAAGTTTTAGGTTCTGGAAATTTAGACAGAAAAGCTATTATACATTAAAAGTTGAATATTTATATGCTGTTTAAATTTATACACATAGATATGTATGTATAAAACAAAGTCTGCTTTCAGTCTGAGGATTGAATAATATTCACTCACTGTGGCTTGGCAGTCTCACTGGTTAATACTGACAGTGTTTTGTATTATTCCCCCTTTTTGTATTTTGAGGACTCGAAACCATCACTGTTTGAATGTTCATTCAGAGCGCTGATGCCATCAAATATTGGTTTGTTAAATTTTAAACTCATGTTTGGTTTCTTTTGGTTTTTTTTTAGTTTGTTCCTCCACCCCAACTCCAAAAGGTCATAGCAGGACAGAGTTCCTTGCTATTAATACGACACTGAAGTTACAGTGCTGTTAATTCTGTTTATTAAAGATTGTGCCAACATTCCTATTAACACATTTTTAGGGGATTTATACCTTGGCTGTAAAAAATCTGAAATTCTGTCCCAGGTGAAACTTGAAAAACAAGACCTCAGCATGGTTTGGTTTTTTTTATACAGTGTTCAGATATTCAGAGTATCTGGGGCAGCTTTTAAGTTGTATCGACTTTGCCATAACCCCCACCATTGATCCCCCCCCTCTTCCAGCATATAGCTTTTCTTAAATGTCTGTAGTATATATCTGTTCATTTGTTACTGATTAGGCAATCTGGCTCACTTAAGAGGAAATTTTGTTGGTAATTGCACTTTTGAAAAGTAAAAACAATTCTGGACCATTACTACTTGCAAGCTTAATTTTTATTCCTGTTAACAAATTTTGGCAATTCAATTTAAGACCTATATTGGAAAATATATAATATTTTTGTAAGTATGAATATAGAAGCGGTCTTACTTATATACAATAAGTGCATAAGTATAGGTGTCTCTGGCACGTCAAAAAATCAAGTCATATAGTGCACGTGATAAATATATTATACAAATACCAAAATTTACTTTGTAGTGATATAAGCCAAGACTGTTCTAAGGGGACTTACTGGTAAGTCTAGGCTCATTTAACTGTATATTGGCAAACAATTACTACTTTAGAAATGGAGTAAGGACTCTGTGTTCATGTATGCACACCCATATAGCGGTATTGTATGTGTTTTGCTGAAAAAGACTAAATATATGTATGGTGCAATCTGTTACTCATGAATTTTAGCTTAAATACTTCTGTTTGCAGACTGTACGTCACTTGGAAATAAAAGTTTATTCCAATTTTTGCTTTTTCCTAGAGACTTAACTAATAACAGAATAGGCTGTCTGAATGCAGATATATTTAGAGGACTGGTAAATCTTATTAGATTGTAAGTATGATTTATTGTTTATAATTTCATTTCTTAAATTTTAGTGTTACATATGTTAACATTCTTTGTTTCTGTGGCAGTAGTCTGCATGTTCTTGAAAGACATGCAATGTGGCTGCAATTGTGGTTTGTTTCTCTGTAGCAAGCTTAAAAAAAAAAAAACCAACCCAGAGGGTAACACAGGCAACAAAAGACATACTACTCCAGTGCTCTCTGCTTTGCAACCATTTTCCAGTCTATTAAAAGGCACAGGGGGGAGTAGCAGACTGTACAGAATATTTTCCCTAGGAAAATATTTCAGGGTTATAGAAATTTTTATCATCTGCACCATGGCATCAGTGCAGTTGTGTTTTGCTGGCTTTCTTGCACCTTTTGTAGTTCTTTGTTTACCTTGAGAAAATGAGGTGTAAAATTATGGAATGTTTCTTTGCCCTGGTTGTTAGCTTCTTACACAGTACTTTCACTGATATAAAGTGGAATGTATAGTATTTTTAAAAATTATTCTGCTAGATGAAACGTTTTTCTTATAGCGTGTTAATAGCAACATATCAGTTCACTGTGATCAACAAGGTTAATTTTAAACCTCTTGAAATGTATGCTCAATATGTGCTAATTGTTGCTTTAAATAAAAATGAAGTATTTGCTTTCAGTCCTTGTTCCCAATCTTAAAATTCTTAAGCTAAAATGCTGTAGTGGGGAAAAGTTTAGTTTGGGAATTTTGCTAGGCTGTCAGACCTGATTATTATTATTGTAGTCTTGTGAGCTATGACAGTGTCATAATAGTATCCTGTAGGTTTTAAAATAATAAAAATCTCTCTTCACGGTGACACTTTTTAAAATCATTTCAAATGTCAGTTGCTTGAGCATGAGTTCGGATCGTGTTACTTTTATTTCTTAGGAATCTTTCTGGAAATCTATTTTCTACACTTACACATGGAACATTTGATCATCTTGGTTCACTAAAGTCTCTGTAAGTACTTATTGCATCTAATCTTTATTTGCTTGATCATTTGTGTCCTTAACAAAACCCATTTTACGTGCACTTGCTTGGACTACAGTTTTGTGGGTTTAGTTTTAAACTTTGTAACAGTGGCTTCTGTATCTGAATAAGCACATGGGAAATCCATGCATGCATCTTTGGATGTTTAGGTAATTTCATTCAAAAGATGCCTGGTATTTGTTACATAGTTCTGAAAACATGAAGCTATACTGGCAACCGGGCTTCTGAAAGTTTTATTCAGTATAGAAAATTTATTACTTTTTATTTAAAAAGTAGCATTTTACATGTTGGTTTTTTTTTTTAACAAATGAAACAAATGCTTTTGAGGAAGATTTTAGTCCTTGAAGAACAATATAGTTTTATTACATGTAACAGTGGATATGACTCCACCTCATGTTCTTTTTCTCTCCCTTAATTTTGTATGAGTTCTATTTGTGTAAGGAAGAAAGTAAATGAAAAAAATATCAGTGCTGGTGATTAGCTTGCATTTATTTCGTGTTATTTATGACAGATGGCTGACTATACTAGGACTTTCTCAAAAGCCTGACTTCCAGCTTCGAAACTAAGTTAATTTCTTGTTTATAAAGGCAAATGTTTCTCTCCTCCAGCTTCTTTTAATTGTTCTTAAGTTGTTATTTCTCGTATTTTAACTGTGTACATAAAGGTTGCAGTCCAAGAACATCACAGTTCTGACAAGAGAACCTGGATATAACCATTGCTATTAAAAATGTGTGTCTTAAAAAAAAAAAAGACATAATGTCTGGAGGAATTCCTGTGAACAAAGACCAAATGGAGTTTCACAGGAATGTTGATTTAGTGTTTGAAGTGTTCTGCCTGTGATGTTGTGTTATCCTCTAGACATTTGCAAAAACAAAAAGAGATTGTTTTCACTAGAGGTAAAAATCACTGTAGAAAGGGATCTGTTTTGATATATTTTTTAACTGTTTCTAAACAGACAAAATATTTATATTCTCCTTTAATTTTGTTGACTACAGTGGGCACCTGTGGGGAGATTTGGTATGCTCTTTTAATAGAAAATATTAAATCATATGGAGAATATTTTATGAATCAATGAAAAGCCTTATATGATTTTTCATATGAAGCAGAATAAAACCATCATTAAAATTGAGTAGCAGCTCTGAATAGAGAAATAGGTTTGAGGCTATTTTTGTAGTTCTGTTGATTTTACTGTTTAAGCATTTGATTGCTGAAATGAAGCAAAGAAGTGTCTTCTTGTTACGGTGGTGCATATTCAAGCAATACCTTGCTATTGCTCTCTTAAATAACATGAACTCCCTCTGTGGAAAAAAATTACTAGAATTTATTTATTTTTTTCTTGTGCATGTATTAGATGTTCCTCACACTTATTGGAGAGGATTCCTTGTCTTGGGGAGTGTGTACTTTTGTACACAGACCAGAGTTTGCAGAGGATTAGAGTATTTTCCAGTATGTAGTGGTAGGCAACTCTGTTGTATTCTGGGGTTTGGCTGCTGTTTGTCTGCATGTCTCTGGCAACAAGAGGCATGCACAGCTTTCACACCTTTGAGTGTTGCTTTTTGTCCCTGTGAATACCTGCTTTGTGTTGCAGAGAATTTCAGACTGATTATCTTCTTTGCGATTGCAACATACTGTGGATGCATCAGTGGTTAAAAGAAAGAAACATAACTGTACGTGAAACTAAATGTGCCTATCCTAAGTCACTTCAGTCGCAGATGGTGACTGGTGTTAAGCAGGAGCTTCTAACCTGTGGTAAGCACTCCCGACAACTGATTTTCTCATGCATTTCATATTCTGTTAATATTAGTGAACGGACTTCTTTTGATTTGCTTTATTTCCCTGAAATTCAGCATTTATATGATAATGGTGCAGTGGGTTGACACTTGCTAGGTCCCAGGTGCCTGCCAAAGCCACTCTGTCACTCAAATGGACAAGAGAGAGAAAATAATGAAAGGCCCTTGAGAGTGATCACTGACCAGTTTCTGCCATGGGCAAAACAGACTTGACTTGGGGAAATTACTTTATTACCAATCAAATCAGAGTAGGATAAAGAGAAATAAACCCAACTCTTTAGAACACTTTTCCCCCACACTTCTTCCTGGACTTAATTTTATTATTGAATTTCTTTACCTCCTCACCCCTTCAGCGTCGCAGAGGGGTGAGGAATGGTGGTCACAGTCAGTTCATCACATGTTGTTTCTGCCCCTCCTTCCTCCACATGGGGAGGAGTCCTCACACTCTTCCCCTTCCTAGTGTGGTCCCTTCCATGGGAGGTAGTCCATCATGAACTGCTCCATCATGAGTCCTTCCATGGGGTGCAGTCCTTCAGGAACAGGAGGAGCTGGCTGGCATTGGCTTTGTGGAACAGGGGCAACTTTTAGTAGCTTCTCACAGAAGCCATCCCTGTAGCTTCCCCACTACCAAAACCTTGCCACACAAACCCAAAGTAAGTGGTAATAGTGATTCTTCTTTAAAAGTTGATCTTGATTCAATGTTGTTTGTTTTGGAAATAGGTAATAAATCAATTGGTGATTGTGGATGTTAGTATGTAGAAAATAAGGATGAGTTGCACCTTCTGGAGATAAATTCCTTTTTCTGATAATCCGTGTTTTTCAGGGCTTTTTACCTCAACTTTACAGGAGGAATCAAACTGATTTTTTTTTTTTTTCCCCGTAGTCTAGCTATCCAACTTCAGATATGCAGATTATTCCAAGTCCAAATTGCTGAAGTTAAAAGGTCATCACTTTATGACGTACTTTCCTACATGGTGATTCTGGTTTTGATTATCCTACTTGTTGTGATGAAACCATGACCACCTTGATTAACTTTTTTTGTCGTATTGGAGTTAATCCACCTGGCAAAATAATAAAATGTATGTAGTTGTGATTTTGAAATCTTAATAGTGAGAAATTGTGACAAAATAAAATGAATATATTTTTCATTGAAGCTTATATTTTTCACTCTCAGATGTGAAAAGATTTTTGGAATGTGTTACATGAAAGGAACACACATTTTGAAAGAACATAGTGAGAATTTTTATTTTTCAATATCTGATGTATCAAATGTAGTTTTAATATAAAAATTTTGCAAGATGCAGCTTAGAAGGAGAGGTTATATCAATAATTGATAGTGTATTTTTCTCCTCTCTTGAAAATTATGCATATAACAAATTCTTGCTATTAATTGTGGTTTTATTTCTTGAATTCTAGAACCACCACTTGAATTACCATCTTTCTATATGACTCCATCTCACCGTCAGGTTGTCTTTGAAGGAGACAGTCTACCCTTCCAATGTATGGCTTCATATATTGATCAAGACATGCAAGTCTTGTGGTATCAGGATGGAAAGATAGTGGAAACTGATGAGTCCCAGGGTATTTTTGTTGAAAAAAACATGATTCATAACTGCTCCCTGATTGCAAGGTGAATCCATAAAGAGAAAATGTATTTCCCACTCCTTATTTTCTGCTCTGGTCAAGTGACTATTTCACAACCATTAAGGCCTTCACATATTGTTGCTGAGTGAACATATATATACAGACACATCCCAAGTAGAGAACTAGTTTGTAACTTCTTGTGATTCTTAAATTACCTGGGTTTGGTCGCTGTTGCTAACTACCAAGTTTGAAGATGGAGGTGTGGAGATAAGTCAAAACCACGTGCTTGAAACAGATAGCTAGAGTATGTTGCTCAGTACTGTTGCAATTGGGTTTTTGTTTTCGCCAAGGATTACCCAATGCAGTTCATGTAAAATATGTTTGTATTAGGATACATTTGTTCCCCTGCAACATAAAAATTATGAAAAGAAGACATTTATATACTTATGAATTCTTTCCCCTGCCTTTTGAGCGTACTACATTTGGTGGTATGGAAGTTCTCCAGCAGACTTCTATAAGTATAATCTGCCTGCAGCAGATTTTTAACTCATTCACCATCTACAGAGTGGTTATATATCCTGTAATTTTATTAGTAAATTAGGGCTTCTAACTTTATCACATGGGAAGTTATTTTAGTTTGGCCTTTCTGCAACAACTATGAAAACTTTATGTTGAAAAACAATAATACTGCAGAAATTTGGACTTCTCATGTCTTCTTTTTTTTCTGATGTCAAGGAACTTTTTTCCATGACTGTTCTTTTTCTTTCCTACCTTGGTAAAATGGAGAGATAGAAGAATAGTAAATATTTCTCTGTTAATTACAGTACATTGATTCATAGATAGCTCTGGTTTTATAAATTCACCCACAGTTTTATATAACTGATTGTTTCTTCCATTGTCTTTCTGTACTTCATTGATCTTTTGGTATAAGCTTATATAAATGTTGTTGCAGAGCTGTTGGGTTTTATTTGTTTATTTTATCTTCACAGTGCACTGACAATCTCAAACATTCAAGCTGGCTCCACAGGAAACTGGGGTTGCCATGTTCAAACCAGACGTGGGAATAACACTAGGACAGTTGACATTGTGGTGTTGGAAAGTTCTGCACAGTACTGCCCTCCAGAGAGGGTTGTGAACAATAAAGGGGATTTCAGGTTGGTAACCTTTTAAGAGGAAAGAGACATAAGTCCATTTTATTTATTTATTTAAAACTAAGATGATATGCTTTAAAGGCACCTGTGTGGATGCTTGTTTGTAAATGGCGTGTAACAGATTTATAACGATTCTAAAGTAGTATGTGTTGAAATAATTTCATGCAACCATACAATGAAATGTTAAACTTAGAGCCTGTTAACTCACGTCTTTGGAAGAGATGGAAAGTAAGCTATGCAATTTTAATTATGTAAATGAAATAATTAGAATAGAATAAATTTTTTTAGATGATCTGTAAGTTAGAGTTGGACCACATACTGAGAGGGGGTTTCCGGCAGGTTATCATTCTGTTTTTAAAACCCCCATATGACAAAAATGTAAGAAACATGTAACACAGGGTTTTTTCCCCATGAATATAAGAATAAATAATATGAATGGTCCATCCTTTTAATGATTGTTGGGACTGCAGTGGTTGCTCTAATGTTCCATTGTGTTGGGTATTGCAGAATATTTTATCTTTTGTTCTTACCTCTTCACCTGTTTTCCCTTTTCTGATCTTTCTGCTGCTGGTCACTCTAACAACACGTTACTCCTGGAGGTGCCAGCTGTAACAGATAGCTTCTGTATAGATTCTCTATATGTAAGGTAATTCCCTTTATAACTACTCTGTGTTGTACCTCCCTGCAGTAGCTCCTCCTGAGAATTAGTGTATGTCATAGCATATGTTTTCAGTACCGTTTTTAGGTTTTCTTGTAAGAACTGCTTTTACCCACTTGTTTATTTTAATTTTTCTTATGCTGCTTGGCTATGTTGGTCTTCTGCTTGATCTTTTGTTTGTTATAAACTTTTCTTCCTTTCCCTGTGTACGTTAGAGTTCTTTATGAAGTTGCTACTTTCTATACAGCTGATCTAAGACTGTAAATCATTTAAGAAATAAAACGTAAGTTAAAGCATGTTGCTGTGACATAGCTTTTGTGGGGGAGAAGGAAGGCTTTCAAGTGCAGAAGGCCATGTCCAGTTATAGCAAAAACTTCAGGTTCTGGCTGACAGAGGATTTGTTCTGATTTCATCACGTTCATTAGCTGGACAGTTTGAGAAGAACTGTAACTGGTGTCTTTGTATGAGGAACTGTTAGTAAGGGAAGTAGTGTCAAGATCACTTCCTGCTCAGAGGCAATTTGGAACTACTGAAAAGCTTTGCTTTCACATTGTAAGGAATTGTATGAGAAACCTTGTGCTTATCCTCTTTTTACACTGTGGTGGTTTCACCTGCAGGAATGAGCATTACATTAGAAAATGAGAACTTCCTGCTTAAGGTAAAAGGTGAAGAAAGTCAAATAGATGCATGCTGTATTCATCAAAGAACACATCTATTTAAATCACTTAAGCATTTTTTTAATGATACCAGTGTGAATCGTTCTTCTTTGATTTGCCATTAGAGGTGAAGACAGATGGTAAAGGCTTATTTCAAAGTGTTTTCCATTAAATTAACCTGTGCTGTTCAGTGGCTGTTCAGTGTAATAGGATTTATCCCCTCTGGAATTCGGTAGAAAGAAATAAGATTTCAGGAAATGTTCAACTTATCAAAAAGTTCACTAGGTCTGGGTTTACTATAACAGACTTCCATTTGCAGTTTAGGTAGAGTAATAATAAAGAGTAATTTTTCACCTTTGAGACCATATGGAAATAAGGCTTTGACTAGTGAGAAAATGGTTTTGAGCAGATGGCTGCAAATGATCCTAGGTGAATTTGAGTTTATAGTTTTTTAGTCAGAACTGGTTACTCATTTTAGCTTGGAAGCTCTTTCAAAACTGGCATCTAGATTTTTATTCCTTCAGAAATGGGATAGCAAAGTGTAGCAAAGGAGGATCTTTGTCTTCAGTGTCTTTGGCTCTGTGATAGTAGTTTAACAAGAGTTTATAAAGATTAGGCAAAAAGTATCTTTCTCATGGAATCTTTTTTTCCCCCCCTTTTTTTTTTTTAATTTAGATATTCTTTTAAGACTTTCTTGGTTAGTATCCCTGAATATGTTATAATCCGTGATTAAATTGAAAATACAGTTTGCATGCTAAAATGTAGCCTAATGCTTCTGCTTCAGTATATCCTTCAACTGTTGTGTTTGGAATAATTTTATGCTGGTAGTTGATAGATTTTTTTTTTTTTCCTTACATAAAAGAATTATCCTTTTGATAACTGTTACTCAGTGAGTACAATCTTAAAATTGTAATTGTCCTGCTGAATTCAGAGAATTACTAAGATGTAGTAAGAAAAATGTATTAGACTACCTGTAAGCTAATAAAGTTATAAGAACTCATTGCAACTGAAAGTTATTGTTGCATTAAAGAAATGAATACTTGCAAAACAAAATTAATATGCATGAAGGAAAGGATTCTTTTATAATCTCATGGTCTGGCTTTTTTTTTTCCTGAAATGAAATTACAGTACTTAAATGTAAATGAACCATCTTTCCCCCACAGCTGTCTACTCTCATGTGTATGTGATAAATTTTGAGCACCTAATTATAAACAGTAATGGAGTAAGAGTGTTAATATAGTGAATTTGCACTTCTGCTAGCAGTTGGGTAAACTGTGAAAGATATTCAAGCTTATTCTTGCAAGAAATTAAGAATCCAGCCAAACCTGTGTAGCCTTTGTTTGCATGATGAGGATTTCATGTCATTAGTCATCTTCTAAGCCTGCTGAAGTCCATTCTGCCTTCATGGAAAGTGAGGAGTGCCTCATCAGCTCATCTCATTCAGGTGTTGTGAGGAAACAGTTAATGGATGAGAATGGTCCAGGTTAACATTATTTCCTGTTTGTGTTCAGTGAAAAGAAGTGTAGTTACAGCTGTTAGGACCATTCAAGCTCTGCTGTCCCGAGTGTGGTACTCAATCAGCAAGATTCAGTCAAAACTGATCCAACCACACTTTAACTTTAAAGTGCTTTGGAAAAATACGACTTCTGGAAAGCTCTCTGTAAAGTCAGAGACAGATACCCCTTTCAAACTGGCGTCCTTGTGGAAAGACCACCAAAATTTCAGTGTTGATAAAACTTGTTTTGGCACTCCAGTATCAGTGTTTCTGGGAACCTGTCTCTGCATTCTGAAAGCTGAGGTTTGTGTGTATTATGTAAGGTATTTGTGGGCCTGCATGTCTTCTAACAGCTGTGCCAGCTGATTTATTAGTTGTCCTCATCTGCTTGTTTTCTTTATGGTTTCATTCTCTGAAGGCTCATTATGTATCCATAAGAAGTGGGAGCATAGGATTAGCTCATCTCTGTACTTTTTTTTCCCCAGGTCTCTGTTGATCGGAATTTATTTTAATTTACCCAAGTCTCTGAAATTTCTGAATGGGCAAGTTTATGTGTATCCAATCACCTTATCTCTTCCTCCCTTCCCAGCAGATCCATAACTTGCTCTGTCCATGATCAGAGTTGGCCAGACGTGTTTCAAAGTGATGTTTTTGTTAGCTTGCTAGGGTGAATGTAATGTTGCATAAAGGTCATACCAGGATTGCAGCAATTCATAGAAGCTGTTGTGATTTTTCTAAGGAAGATTTTTGCATTTTTTGTTGGCTTTTCTTCTACATGGGAGAAAAGATGGTGAATAATTCACACTACCACTGCAGGATCTATATGTGTTCTTTGACTTAGTTTACATTCTCTAGAATACCTGTATATAACTCCTGGTATTTAAAAACGTGTTAATTTCTTTTTTTTATTTATTTTTTTCTTTTTCTTTAAACCACCTCCATTGCCACCAATTCTGGTATAAGTTTTCCTTTCTGATGAACGTTGAATGGTGATGCTTCTGTTAATTTCTTGAAGTGGCTGCCAAAAGTTCTAAATATAAGTGTATGCATATTTTATAGAAGTGTGCTAGGCTGGATGAATGTCTGCTACAGTACCCAATCTCTGCTATGATCTGTCTCTTCTAGTATTCAGATACTACGGTGGTAGTCATAATAGTAAGTCTTCATTTTTTAACTAAGTGATGCCACTACAATATGGAGAACTAATTTGTAATGTCAAAACTGTTATAAAAGGTAGTAATAGCTGAGACTTTGTTTTCTATTTCGATTTCTTGTAATTATTGTCTAGTCTTTTCCACTAGATTCCCTTCTGGCTTCAGATTCTTTTATAGTTGTTGCCTTGACCTGTGCATTTTAAGGATATAGCTCTCTTTGAGTTGCTTTCTGCCTAATTCTAAGTAGTCTTTGCCAAAATGGCTTGAAGTAAGAGTCTCTTCTATTACTGAGAATGCTGAGATTGTTCAGTTGGAAGCAATTAGGAATAAATAGGAATTTGAGGTGTACAAGACTTTCAGTATACCCCAAAAGTTTAATCTCTTGCAAAGTTTAATACAATTGAAAAGTGTAGTCTTTTTGCCTTGGTCCATCCCTGGAGTTACTCTCTTCTGGGAGAAAGAACTGTGATAAACCCAGTGTCTTCAGTAAAAGAAGTTACTTTAACTGATGAAAAAGGAAGGGAAATGGAGCTGACTTCTTTGGTAATATTATGTAAACTTTAATTTCCTGAAATAGAACTTTCTTCAAGATGTTTAATCCATCCTCCTGCAAACAGATTTTTTTTTTTTGTCAAATATGGATGTGTTCTGAGCATCTCTTAGTTTACATGATAGTAGTGACTAAGTGACCATTTACTGAAATGCAGTCCAGATATAGAAGCAAACTTTAAACCACAGTGTAATCTAACAGAATTTTTTGTTTGACCATTTCAAATTTAGAGACAACCGCTTTGCACAAGGCCCTTTGAAATACTTAAAACTGATGAAAAATGTATTAGCTCTTATGGATATTCCATGAGCTTGGCTTAATTATGGTACAGAAAGCCTGGGATGATCAAATGAAGTTCTTTTTTGCTCTCAGGTTTAGTTAAATCTTGCATGTTGTGATATTAAATTTGAGATCCCTAGACTGCAGAATGCTAAGTATGTACACTTTCATTTCAATGTTTAAGTATTAGTGTTCTGAATGATAAAATACTGCTTATGTGTATCTTAACAGGGGATAGGGCCAGATGCAGGGACAGGCAGACTGCCTGGCATTCCTTGTCCCTGTCCCTCTCTCTCCTCAGCATTGCAGCTTAAATCAGGGGTGGTTTCCATCTATTCTTGTGTTTCCTTTGAATTGGTTCTGGTCTCCTAAATGACCAGTATACTTAAGATGTATTGCAATTTGATTTTCAATGTGTATTTATTATTTCATTTTTGTCTTTGTATATATTTATAGAGGTAAAATATGCAATAAAATTACAGAGAAGAAAAATGAGAGAATGTTAGAAATTTTCTTAAAGTGCTTTATTCCACATACCTTGAGTGAAAGGAATTTTTTCTACTGTTTTAAATTATGAACACTTTCTTTTCCCGTTGATATCTATTCGGTATTATGTTTAGTTGCAAAATTGGTCAAAGTGGTACTACTGCTACTGTTTCTTAATTATTATAAATAGTCTTCTGTTCCTATTTGCAGTTTAGGGTTTATATGAATGTAGTCACTTGTAACTTGTAGTTACATTGATTCATGTGAACAGGATGAGTAGAAAGCTTGCAGGGCTTTTTCCGATGTGTTTAATTGTTTTTTTTATAGTGTTCATATGGAATTTTTCATGAAGTAGGCAAGCTTTTTATTAAAAAAAACCGTAAACTATTTTTAGGAACTTTATAAGCACGTTTTTCTCTCCACCTGCAACCTCATGAAAGAAATAAAAAAAAGCACGCTAGCATTAGAGCTCATTTTGTTAATAGTACACAAATATGAACAGCTTGAAAATACTGAAGGTGAGCCAAGGTGGCCCTTTAAATAGTTTAGAGATGCTTAGTTTTGAGTGTCTCTCTATTTCATGTTGTAGTGCTTAATCCTTTTATTTACTTGTCATGTAAATTTTTCTAAAAATTTTTTTTTTTGCTTTTGACTCTCCAGGTGGCCTAGAACATTGGCAGGCATCACAGCATACCTGCTGTGCACACGTTATTCTGCTGGCAGTGGGATATATCCTGGCAACTCACAAGACGAGAGAAGAGCCTGGCGCAGATGTGACAGGGGAGGGTACTGGGCAGAAGAGGACTATTCCAGGTGCCAATATGCGAATGATGTGACACGAGTTCTTTATATGTTCAATCAGGTAATTTGCACATTTCTATAAAATCAAATTCTTTCATGAAAATAAAAACTCAAAAGTCTGCTTCTTCATTGTTTTTAAGCTAGTAATGCTGATCTACGTGAATTGTGATGAACACATACCTCTGGGCACAACACTAGAACTTGTAGGTTTCTATTAAGGGTTTGGTTAGATATCTGAGTGCCACCAGGTCGAAAGTGCAAGGAACGTTTTATACTTTGTACTTGTGTAAAGCATAAAAGAATGATACTCATCATGATTGTTTTTGTCAACTGGATGCCCTGCCTTGCCCACGTGCTGTGAAGAAACAAGGCAGGCTGAAGTTATAATGGAGAACAGCTATTTTCATTATAACAGAGAGTAGTCAAACTCTGCTCTACCTCAACACAAAGGTAGTTGAGCTATTTTGAACATCAGAACTCTGCCAAGCAATTTAAATCAACTAGAGGCCTAAGTTTAAAATGGAGTGAAACCTTTGGAGCATTTATACAAGCACACTTATATTTCACTGTTCTTATTTATATATCATACAGGTGTAGTTTTATGTGAAAAGTACGTAATGTTTAAAGAAAAAGTTCAAAGAAATTAGACAGAATATCTAAATTTGAAAGTTAACTTTGTTCAGTGTGTGTTATGACTTTGAACTTTATTTACTCTTTAGATGCATGACTCTGTTTTGGAAAAAAAAAATAAATCTGCCATTAATTGCATTTAAATGTATGTACAAGAAAGAGCTAAGACCAGCAGGGACAAATACATAGTTGGGCTCATGTGTCACATTGCAAATTCAGTAGGGCAGACAGGAAATCCATACAGCAAAAATCGGAGAGATGGGATATCTCTAGTTTGGATTATCATGAATAAACAGCATCTGAAAGTCAGCTGATAATATTTGCACAACGTTCCACTGTACTAAGTGAAATTTCCGGTTTTTGGTCCTTGGCAGCTCAGGCATGTTGATGTTGTGTACTATTTAGTGAAGAATTTTCCAGCACGATACTTGTTTCAGGAATGAAACCATGAGTTTTGTAATAGAAGGCATCTATCTTGGGTTTTTTTTTGTGTGATTCTTTCTAAACACTTTCTGTAATTGCAGAATCACAAGTGAACGCTACAGCAGTGGTGTTTGCATGTCTTTTGGCTTCTTTTGCTCTGAAATACTTTGTGTTGTCAAGCCTAGGCTGTGGTGCAAAGGAAAACAGGCATTTGACAGTATTGGGGTTTCTTTTATGTTTTGTTTTGTTTTTTCTTGTTGCAACACCTCTCCCTTCTAGGAGAACAGGACAAAACACGGTTTCTGGCTGCACATACAAATGCTGGTTCTCTGGCTTGTAGGAAATGTTTTGCTAACAGACAAGGTGATAGTTCCTGGCTACTTAAAACACTGTGATCCCTGTGGGGATTGCTGTACTTTTTGGGAAAATGCTTGTTTGTTAATTGCTGAAGTGTTTCCTCTATCCGTAATTTTCACTTCTTCAAAATGCTTATGTGTCTTCTCTGTGTAGATGCCGCTCAACCTTACTAATGCAGTGGCAACAGCAAGACAGCTCTTGGCTTACACTGTTGAAGCAGCAAACTTTTCTGATAAGATGGATGTTATATTTGTGGCTGAAATGATAGAGAAATTTGGAAGATTTGCTGAAAAATATAAAGAGGTAACTGGATAATTTGCCATCACTTTAAAGACAAAGTGTTTGTCCTTTAAAGATAAAGTGTATTCTGAGCAGTGAAACCTTCAACGTTAGATGCAGGCACTGAGTTAGTGGATTATCAGATTATATTCCATGTTTTTGTTTGTTTAGTAGGTCCCTGAAGGTGCTGACCCATGGTCACAGACTTTGCATTCGTGCTGAGATGATCCAGCATTCACTGGACCTGTAATGTGAGTAACACCTCTGGTCAGCACTGGAGCAGGGAGATAGGTACAGTAAGTCTGTTTTTATTTAATATGGAGTGGGTCACACAGGTTTTCATTGGTATGTTCTTACCTAAAAAGTCAAATAATGAAAGCCTCAGAGATCCTCTCAATAATGAATAAAACACGACTTTTATCTTCTCCCCTCCCACCAGAGTAGACTGTCTTTATTCAGTATTGAGCTGTGTCTGTAAGGTTTTCAGTATTCCTATATCTTGCAGGGGAGAAGATACTGAAATAAAATATTAGAGAATGCTCATTGCTGGGGAGAAAAATAAGAGTGGTTAAATAGTCCCACCAGTAGGCAGGAACTCTCTGTTTCACTGCTGAACAGAGGTTATATTGATCTCACTGTACAGTGCATGTTGGGAAGGTGGAGACCACAATGTTTCAATTTTAAACTTCTCCAAGAAAAAGCCAAATTTCCCCATCCACCCTCAGCAAACCATAAA
Organism: Actenoides lindsayi; assembly: GCA_025331215.1. Taxonomy (NCBI): domain Eukaryota; kingdom Metazoa; phylum Chordata; class Aves; order Coraciiformes; family Alcedinidae; genus Actenoides; species Actenoides lindsayi. The sequence goes on from WTSP01001970.1 coordinate 36,422, forward strand.
TGCTGGTTGTAAATTCTTTGCAGAACTCCTTAGAGAATTTTCAGGCTAAATTTCCTTTTTCAAGTCGTAACTTGGATTTGTGTATGTGTCTGTGTATTTTTGAATTACACGAGCAGTTCATTAAATGATTGGTTTTGTATCCAGCTGAAAATAGAAACATGTTTAGATTGCTGCATAATTTTTTACATTATAAGGATATTTTTTCTCAGCTGTGATTTATTCTCTGTGGAGTGACAGTCTGGCCTTACTGTGCCATGTTTGAACATAATGATAAGAAAAAAAATAAGTTAAATTCATAGGTAGTTTTGGTCTTAGACAACATATTTTTTAATCTTCTTTGGTTTGATTTGAAGCCAACCTTTGATTTGTTGATATATTCAAGGAACATGAGTGCAATTTCATTTAATGATTTTTAGTAGCTATTAATAAGACTTTGTTATTTTTTACTAGGGTATTAGTGTACAACCTTTTTCTTGATACTGTATTCACTTAGACCATCTTATAGCCCATTCTGTAGTTGGTGTTGCAGTGGCTATTTTGTAAGGTAAATACTATAAATTATAAAAAGCTTAATTTAATAGCTTTTTCATGTCAGAAGAAGAAACTGGAGACCAATGTTCAGAAAGTTCTTAGCAGATCATCCTAAGTTATAATGCAGTTGGGAAAACTTGTGTGTACATTGACAAGCAGGGGAAAGAATAGTGTGTGAAAGTATGAAACATGAAATGACTTGTCCAGTGACTTCAGGATCTTAATACTGATAATTTATTTTAAAACCACCATTTGTTGGTCTGTAAAATATGTTACCAATTTTTGAGTAGTAGCAAGTCGTCATAAGCATCTACAATTAATTTAACTTTGATATGTTCTTGAGAATTTAATGAAAAGGGCTATAGCCTGCAAGTGCTGCTTGAGAATGTTTACTGATTGTAGCTTCCATCCCTAAAAAGAACGGTTCTTAAAACAATAAATATTATAATATTCCTGTTCTTGCATTTATTTTTAAAGATTTTTAAAAAATAACAGATTTCTGTGTTCTTTCCTTCTGAAAAGAAATGGGGAAGCCTGGATGGTAAAGGAGATGTCTTCCTCACCCCATCTCTGCGCAGAAAATTCCAGTCCCTAAGCTTAGGCACTGACTTGTATTTCAGTCAGTTCAAATAGAAATTTCATGTACCTTCACATTTCATCCAATATTTGTCACTGTTTCTTAAATGTGAAAATCTGGTGTAGGTCAATGTTGTTGATGTAGATGCTCATTAATTTTGGCAGCGTTGTGGCCTAAATAAACAAATTCCCTTTATAGTTTGTATTTGTCTGTCATGCAGAAGACAGGGTAGGGAATATGAGCATAAACTTATAACAGTGTAATTGGTAGTTTGAAAGCAGCTCTGGTACCTATGGGTATTTGCTGTCTCTCTTACATATAACCTGAAACTTAAAACAGTTCATGCAAAATTTAAGGTGAGCAAGAAAGGAATCAAAGAGTAGGCAAACAGAGAAAAGAAGCAGAAGGGTTGTGTGACAATTTTTGTCTGTATTACTCTTTTCTTATCTTCCCCTATATGTGCAAGCTGTAGTATTGTTGATTTATAGTTCATTTATTTTAGATTTGAAATTGATTATAAGTAGTCCTTTTAATTAATACAGTAGAATGTGGATTATTACTCTGCTTTTAATGAAATTACTTGTATTTCTTATGGCTTTTTCTAATTATAGTATAAGCAGTTAAATTACATTAGTATAACACTTTTCTTGGATGGAGGTAAATGAGTCAAAGTATTTCAGTATCTCAATGTGACAAGCAGTGATTGAAATAGGAACAATCAATTTCCTATTCCTTCTCATGCTGAAATGTGCTTCTGTTTTCTGATAATGATACTAATTGATGAACACTTTCAAAGATGTCAAATGTCTTATTTCCCTTCCCCTTTAGCTTGGTGACGTAATGGTGGACATAGCAAGTAACATTATGTTAGCTGATGAGCGTGTTCTGTGGATGGCACAAAGGGAAGCCAAGGCTTGCACTAGGATTGTACAGTGCCTACAGAAAATTGCTATGTATCGGCTTGCAAATGGAGCTCAAGTTTATTCTACTGTAAGTATAAATTTATTTATTTAGAAGACATTTTGCTGACTCTCGAGTTTAAATAGCTTTTTATTTTTCTTAATAGATGTTGTCATTATCTGAAATGCCTACTATTTCTGTAGCAAAGAGAAGTACTCTGAACAGATTCATCCCTGCCAGATAAACAGAAACAGTTTACTGGGTGTTTTTTTTCTGTTTTGGCAGAGAATACCTTTTAAGATTATTTTTCTTCCTGTGCTGTGTAAAATTATTTAATGTTTGATTTTGTCGTCACAGTATTCTCCAAATATTGCTCTTGAGGCTTATGTAATAAAGGCTGCTGGTTTCACTGGGATGACATGCACCGTATTTCAGAAAGTGGCTACATCGGACCGTACAGGACTCAGTGATTATGGGAGAAGAGATCCAGATGGAAATCTAGATAAACAATTAAGCTTTAAGTGCAACATTTCAAATACGCTGTCAAGTCTGGCTTTAAAGGTTGGATATTCATTGTTTCCCTAATGATTTTGTAATAATATCTTAAATTATCATTTGTCACAGTCATTCGGGATTAAATAAAAATGTACCTTAACATTAGAAATTAATAATATAAACTTGCTTTCCATACGATTCATATTTAAGTGACAAACAATAATAGTTTGATTCTAGAATAATTGTTCATTGGATACAATTTTTGAGTAGATGTGGTTTTCTTTATTAAAACATCTTAAGCTGAAAGATGCTTTTCAGACCTCTTCATAAGTATGGAAATTGAGATGATCCCTAGTTCAAAATAGCACTTGGCTTTATTTTGCTGTATTTTCACCTTCATTACATATCAGATATTAACAGTCTCCTTAAATATCTGAACTGTTCTGCTCAGAATGATACTGTAATTAAGCAAGAAGTAGAAAATGGACCTGAAAGGTTATTTTTTATGTATGCATGTACCACAGACAGATCTACACAAACCCACGTATATATATATATATGTGTGTGTGTGTGTATAATGGAAACACTTTCTCATATTCTGTAAAAATATTTTTTCAGTTACATTCCCCAACATACCAGTTTGCTTTTATCACTTAATGTGTTTGAACACCAGTACAGGGAGTATATTTGTTCTTATGTAATTTTTTTAAATGTATTTCTTTGTATATTTATGTACTTCTATGAAACTGCATGCATGCTTCCCTACGCAAGCATAAATTCCATAAAAGTTACAAAAACCTGTTTGTATACAGTGTTTAGTTTTGAATGGTACTAATGCACAATTGTAGCATTTCTTTGTCTGCTTGTCTTGGTTGCTGCTTCTAGTTGCCAATAGTCTAAGCTGGAAAAGGCTTGTAACAATTTACTGGTATCAACTTGAGCTTTATTCTCTGTAACAAGTAAGGTAACTATAGAATCTTAACTTCTCACACTTTTTTACAAAATTAAATAAAAAAAAAACCCACAAACAACCCCCAAAACAAACAACAAAGCAAAACCACAAAAAAACCAAAAACCAACAACAAAAACAAACAAAACCAACCAAACACAAACACACACACACACACACAATAAAAACCACCCCAAAAAAACCCGAAACAAAACAAACCTTTAGTAACCAGATTCAACTATTTTATCGCGGATTACTTGGAAACACTGCCATATAGGTTTGTCACAATACATAATCTGCTAAATGTACCCATCTCTGACAGTGTTCGGTTGGAGTTGCTAATTTAATCTCTGTAAATAGTTTCATTTTCTCTTTAAAACTTAAAAAATCTGTTTCTTTGTAGAACACAATTGTAGAGGCTTCTATCCAGTTGCCAGCTTCCCTTTTCACCCAAAAGCAAAAAAGAGAAATCAGACCAGCAGATGAATCTGTCTACAAGCTTCAGCTTATTGCATTTCGCAATGGAAAGCTTTTTCCAGCAACGGGCAATTCAACTAATCTGGCTGATGATGGGAAACGTCGTACAGTTGTAACACCAGTTATCCTTGCAAAGATAGGTTTGTTTTTTATTGTTGCTTTCTTATGATCTTTAAAAATAAACATTTTTGACTCCTTTTTTCAGCCAGTGTATATCTAATAGAAGGTTTTTGGCATCTGTGTGTTACATCTTGAGAAACTGATCTTCAAATACTTTTCTTTTGTAACAGATGGTTTAAACCTAGCCAGTCACCACGTTCCTATAAATGTGACACTGCGGCGCATTGCGCATGGAGCAGATGCTGTTGCAGCTCAGTGGGACTTTGATCTCCTGAATGGACAAGGGGGGTGGAAATCTGATGGCTGTCGCATTCTTCTCTCCGATGAAAATATTACTACCATTCAGTGCTACGCCCTCAGCAACTATGCAGTATTAATGGTATGACACTTAGAATTACGTGTCTCTCACTGGAACTTTAAAATACTTAAAATGCAATTCTGTTCTTACTTTCTTGAAAGTGAGCATTCCCATGTTCTGTTTCACCTAAAACTAGACTTAAGAAATCTTCAGTTTTTGCTTATATCTGTATATATATTGATTTAAGATAAGGTTTAAGTGGAAATATGTCAAAGTGGAATGAATTGCTGAAGATACTAGGAAAAAAAAATTTTCATATAAGTACTATATTGTAGGAAGCCATTTTAAGAAGCTACTTATTTGAAAGGGGTTTTGTGAACTTTAATAGTGACAGTTCAAAAGAAAGGTAACAGTCAAAAAAACCCTGTCTTCTCTGTTACATTAAATTTATTAGTTTTCTCCTTTGACAGAAGTGTTTCTTAGTGTTATTTGGTTATTTGGGGATTTTTTTTGGTTGGTTTCTTTTTTTCTGTGATCTATAACTAGAGATACCTATTTCACTGAAAATTAGCTATTCATTCACTAGTGTGTAGCTCTGTTACCAGAAGACATCAATTAGAAAAGGAAATTTTTTTAAAAAATCAAAGTACTTTGTTGGTATCCAAAATATTTTTGAAATACTGCTTGGAAATAATCTCTGAACTCTAGTCTTGCCATATGGATGTCAATGTAATGGTTAACCTCCCTGAAGGAGGGAGCAAGATACCTCCTTTTAGTGCTCTGCAGTTAGGAAGCAGGATTTCTTCTTTGCTCCGAGAGCTCTTCATTTCAGAATTTGGCCTGGGAAGCTTTCCTTTTTACAGATGGGACTGCTACCCTGCTCATCAGTCATCACCTGCTAAATGATGAAATCATCAGATGGTAAATGATAAAATGAGATACATAAAAGTGGTAGGCTAATAGGAAGCTGAGTGAAATAGTAAGAGGCTTAGGAAATATTGTGAAGTAGAAATTTGGTATGGGGCTTGTTAATGTGCTCTGTGTAGAAATAAATACATATTTTGATGTAATTGTACATGGAAGAAAGAGGACTCCTTTATGATGATCAATTTATGAGAAGTTCCTATTTTTGTTTTGCAACTCAAATTTTTAAAAGCCTTATGCTTTAGAGAATTAAATAGTTGAATACCAAAAAGCTAAACATAAATAAAATTAAGATTTACATGCCAAGCTTTTTAAAAGAGCTCGAGGAGAGAACTTTTCACTTTACCTCTGAAGGTAGTTTTAAATTCCTTCAAACTGTTATAATCCTATAGTTTCCTTCTTTGATATATTTAAAATACATAATCCTTTCCTAAAACATAACATTTCTAAAAATGGAATTAAAATTCATTTGTATTTGTAGTATGCATGTAAGGAGAGAGTATGCTTTAAATTGATTGCGTTTCTGCCATCTGGAGGAAAAAAAATGAAGAGCATATGCAGTCCATTAGTTCAGTAAATTATTATTTATACATAGTAAAATTATATTAGTATAATCTTATGAGTTATGTAGAGAACTGTTGACAATCAGAAATAAAAAAGTTACAGGAAGGAGCATCTTTCTTCCTTTTGCGAGTGGTTCTCATTCTATACTTGCTCAAAGCTGGTGTTCCTTAAATATTCAGCTGCTTTCTAAAATGTCAGGCTGTAGAGACTGGGGGTAGGTGGAGGACAGAGTAATAGTCATCCATTAGGTGTTCCTTGCAAATAGTTAATGCATTTTAAAAAGCTCTGGATGTCTAAGTAGCTGCTGAAAAAGATTTTTATAATGCCTATCCATATATTAATTTAAAAAAACTGTAATAGCCTGTTTAATTTGTAGAGTCTCATAGTGCTGTGAAAGTCTGGGTACTGGTCCCAGGCTCACAGGAAATTCTTTTGGGCTCAGTTTTTAATTCAGCAGTTCTCATTAACCTCAAATATATGAACAGTAGGGGCAGGAGGGATCTGCATGTGATGTGCCATCATCCTTGCTCTGTAACATAGCCAGAGTTGCTCCACTCCTTTTTAGTCCACTTCAGTGTAGTACATATGTGTGTAGAAGAAAGCAGGTTGTAATGTACAGATGTGTCTTTATACATTTCAGAGCATAATGAACGTCCTCTCTGATAAGGAAACCCATAACTGAGTGCCTAGCTTTCTAATCTAGTGTTTTAGGAAGATACAGTTATAAAATTTTGTATTTATTTGGAAATAACTTTAAACACTGTATAATAATAGAAGAGATAACCAGGAGGCTAAGGTGAAATCTCATTATTATAGGCCTACACCAGAGTTAAAAAACCAGCGATGGTAGTTGAGAAGAAATAGAGCTCTGCTAGTTTGCTATAATCACCCCAATGTTTTTCTTGTGTCTCTATTGTTACTTGACTGTCGGTGTTTTTTTATTAAATTATTATTTAGGATTAGTTGAGCTCAGAAATTACACTAACTCCTCTCACTCCTTTTAATAGGACTGAATAAAAATGTCAGTGTAATTGGTAAGAATTCCATTTACTGAGTGGGTGTTGGGTCAGAGCCTTTGCTAGCTAGGCTACACATACTGAGTTTCCTCAGATATCTTAGAAAATTATTGTAAGTCTTGTTCTCTTAAGTTAACAGCAATACATGTATGACATCTTGTTAGCCATCACCAATCTGGACACAGCAACAGTAATTCTCCTACAGTTTTTGTTCTCCAGCACTCACTGATAGCCAGTGTGACAATGCCTTTGCTCATACTTGTAACAGCATTGAGTTCCTAGGGATCTCCAGTAGGATGTCGATCAGGCCATGGGTAGTGTTGAAATAAGATGACACCATCTGCCTGAGGCATAATACGTTATGATCTTTCTCAAAGTGTTTTTTCCAGGTGCCAAAGAAAACCAAATACATAAAAGTCAAACTGGCAATCTGATTAAATTAGTTTGAAAATTGCTTGGTGAATTAGTAAGGAATAACAAATTTATGTTCTGATGAAAGAACGATTAAAGGCGTGGTGAAGAGACTGCTGACTCTAATTTAATTGTAAGCCTAAATTCAAGAACTGTTCGGTCCATGAAATCAGACTACCTGTCTTAACATTAAAAACAGATTTCATATCACTGTGATTTTTATTTTTTTTTCAAAACAAGCTGAAGCTTCTTCCTAATGTTTTACTGTTATTTGTGAATGCCAAATCTTGTGAATGCTCTCTTTTGAACGTTGCCAGGTTTGAGTGACTCTCAGAATTATAGAAGAATCTTTTTGTACCCTGCCTGTGTTCGGAAAAATTATTTTTAATAGATTTTTCCACTAATCTGAGTTAAGCAAACTTGTTTTATTTATTGCTGGAAGGGACAAAAGTTTAGTTTGTTGTGGGTTTTTTGTTTGGTTGGTTTTTTCCAGCGTTCACTACCAGAAATGGAATCCTAGTAAATTGTAACGATGTCCAAACAGACTTATTTTTCTTGCTATTCTTGTTAGTAAATGAAAATATCACTCCTCAGATGTTACTTCAAATACTGCCATGCTTTAACAGTCCAAGGTTCCATTTTATGCTTACTCCTTGAGTAATATTTTGATGGGTGGGTTCAGAAAACTTGAACAATGCTGAAGAGCTGTTGAATTCTGTTTATCAACTATCTATTCTGGTCAAGCAGTAATCGCAGAATAACAGCCTGGTAGGAATATCTGGGTGTCATTTGGTCCAATTACCTGCTTAACGTTTGATCAGCTTTAAAGTCAGATCATATTGCTTCCTGTCATATTCAGTCAAGCTTGGAGTGTCCAAGGACAGAGATTTACACAGTCTTTCTGGGCAGTACATGACCACTTCCATCAATTTTTTTTTTTTCCCTCTATCTAATCTGAATTTTCCAGGTTACTGATAATGTCTATGTAGATGCCTCTCATCATTCCATGGTTCTGCTCCAAGAAGAGTTTGACTCAGTCTTCTTTATACCAACCCAGTAGATAGCTCAATATAACAATGAGATTTTTCCCTTCTTCCTTTTCTTCATAAAGATGAACAAACACAGCTTTTTCAGCCTCAGATATTTTGTCTATCAGTATCCTCAAGTGGTTGTTTGCTTCTTGAGTCCAGTCCCCAGCCTGTATTGTTGCATACATGGGGTTATTCTATCCCAGATGCAGATCTTTTCACATTTTCATTGCTAAATTTCATGTTTTATCAGCCTGTTTGTCTCAGTCGCCAACGTCCATCTGACTATCCTTCTATTGATCAGACTCCCCAGTCTATAGCATTGTCTGCAAACTTGAGGTCCTTTCTGTAACATTCTTTGGGTTGTTACAGAAGGTAATCATAACTGCATTTTTGAAGGTCAGCCAGAAAAGCAAGTAATTGTGGAAGAAACCCAGGAACATCACATAATAAATAATTGGAGGGTTGGTGGGGGGGTGGGGAGGGAAGGGATTTCACCTAGAAGGTTTCTGTTACTACTTTATTTCATGTTTCCTCTGCCATTCCCCTCACCCCCACTAAATGAAGAGACAAGGTGCACTAATATTAATTTTTTGTTGTTGTTGTCAGGACTTGACAGGAGCTGAATTATATACGCAGCCAGCTGATCTATTGCATCCAGTAATTTATGCCACTGCCGTGGTTTTGCTAATGTGCCTGTTGATAATCATAGTCAGTTACATATACCATCACAGGTATGAACCAAAATCACTAGAGTAAAAAAATATTAGTTTCATAATGCTTAGGACTATTTGCGTTTTTGATAGGAATATAATATAGTAATCTGCCTTTTTTCCTTGTTTGTTTGTTGTTTTTTTTCACCCTGTAGAATTTGTTGATGCAAAATAAGTTAGGCAAGTAGCTATTTCATCTATTCTTGAGGATGAAAATTTAGCTTTCGTAACCATGCATCTCTTTCATGGTGAAGCAATAATGAAGAATTAGAGACCACTCGAGAATGATGGCAGAATTTAACAAACTGTTCAGCTTTTTACATTTCTGTTGATGTGCATGCTTGAAGCCTAAAATTTTTGAATCAGGCCCCAAATAGTTGTATAAAGCTAGTTAATAGGAGGGTGTTTTAATTTCTTGTGATGAAGACCAGAGTTTATATTTGATTACAAAGTACATGGTAGTCAAACAATCATTAACAGTAATTGTATCTCATTTATCACAAGTGTATCTTGCTAGTTTCTGAAAGACAATAATGCAGCTGTGTTTTATGTTGTCTAATTTGTTTCTTTTAACAGTGTGATCAGGATCAGTGTAAAAAGCTGGCATATGCTAGTTAACCTGAGCTTTCATATTTTCCTGACGTGTGTGATGTTTATTGGAGGTGTAACTCAGACCAGGAATGCCAGCATTTGCCAAGCAGTAAGTAAACATAAAAGCACTTGAAAAAATCAGTTACCAGTTTCATACTCCTATATATGTACATAGTCCCCTAAAGAGCAGTAGTACTGTACAGGCATTTTCATCAGAAGATAAAATTTAGGGAAAAATAAATCACTCCTTCTTTTTATCTTAAAGGTTTCTCTTATTTTCGTCCATCCATCCATGAAAATAAAACTAGTTCATTACTTGAAAATTGGCAAAAATATTTCAGAAGTGCCACAGAAATTGTTTTTGCCCAAAATACTATCACAACAAAATGTGATATTTTAAGTTTTATTATTTTACCTTACTTGTTGCAAGATTGTTTTATAAGACTGTATGTGGCTTTGACTATGTGAAAACTGATTTCTGTGGGTATTAAAATATTTTTATTTGCTCAGTATAACCTAAAGGGAGGGAGAGAGAAGTGTTTCATTTCAAAGACCCATGCTTTTCTAAGCAAATGTCTCTAGCTTTGTTAAAACTCCTTTTTGTAACAGTTTGTTCTTTTAAGATTTGGTCATCTCTAATTTGGTTGCAGCAGTTTAGTCTAACACTTGCCACTTTGGAAAGGTATTTAATGTTTTCTTTTTTTCCATCCAGCTATTCATAAAATTTCCTGATCCCTCATCTTAGTATTGATAATACATTTTATTTCAACTTCCATAGAATGGTTTGGGTTGGAAGGGACCTTAAAGATCATCAGACAGGGACACTTCCCAGTAGATGAGGTTGGTCAAAGCCCCATCCAACCTGGCCTTGAACACTTCCAGGAGTGGGCCACCCGCAGCCTCTCTGGGCAACCTGTTCCAGTGTCCCAACACCCTCACAGTGAAGAACTTCTTCCTTGTATCTAATCTAAGTCTACTGTCTTTCGGTTTAAAGCCATCAACCCTTGTCTTATCACTACATGCCCTTGTAGAAAGCGTCTCTCCAGCTTTCTTGTAGGCCCCCTTTAGGTACTGGAAGGCTGATATAAGGTCTCTCTGTACCCTTCTGTTCTCCAGGCTGAACAATCCCAGTTCTCTCAGCCTGTCTTCACAGGGAATGTGTTCTAGCCCTCTGATCATCTTCATGGCCCTCCTCTGGATTTGCTCCAGCAGGTCCATGTTCTTCTAATGTTGGGAATCCCAGAGCTGAACTTAGTACTCCAGGTGGGGTCTCACAAGAATGGAGTAGAAGAGGAGAATCACCTCCCTTGGCCTGCTGGTCATGCTTCTTTCGATGCAGCCCAGGACACATTTGGCCTTCTGGGCTTCAAGCACACATTGCTGAGTCCTATTGAGCTTCTTGTCAACCAACACCCTCAAGTCCTTTTCCATAGGGCTTCCCTCAATCCACTCATCATCCAGCCTGTGTTGATACTGAGGATTGGCCTGACCCAGGTGCAGGACCCTGCATTTGGCCTTGTTGAACTGCATGAGATTTGCACAGGCCCACCTCTTAAGACTGTCAAGTTCTTCTGGATGACATCTCTTCCCTTTGAGTGCACCACACAGGTTGCTGTTGTCAGCAGATTTGCTGAGTGTGCACGCGATGTCGCTGTCCGTGTTGCCAACAAAGGTGTTAAACAGTGCCTGTCCCAGTCCTGATTCCTGAGGAACGCCACTTGTCACTGGTATCCACTTGGACCATCTGTCAAATCCACATCTCCAATTTAGAGACAAGAATGTCATGTAGGGTAGTGTTAGATGCTTTGAAATGAGTTCCAGGTAGATGACATCAGTTGCTCCTCCCTTATCCACCAGTGCTGTAAGCCCAGCCTAGAAGGCCGCCAAATTTGTCAGGCATGATTTGCGCTTAGTGAAGCCATGTTGGCTGTCACCAGTCACCTCCTTGTTGTACACATGCTGTAGCATACTTTCCAGGAGGATCTGCTCCATGATCTTGCCAGGCAGAGGTGAGTCTGACTAGCCTGTAGTTCCCCAGTCTTCCTCTTTTTCCATTTTCAAAAATTACGGTTATGTTTTTCCTTTTCTATTCAGCAGGAACTTGAGTTGACTGACAGATGGATTGTGGCTTAGCAAATTCATCTGCCAGTTTTCAAAGGACCTGTGGATACATCTCATCAGGTCCCATGGTCTTGTGCACCTTCAGGTTCCTTAGATGGTATCAAACCTATTCTCCTCCTACAGTGGGTTGTTCTTCATACTCCCAGTACCCACCTTTTCCTTCTGTGACTGAGGCAAAAAAGTCATTGTGTACCTCAGCCTTCTCCGTATCTCACGTGACCAGGTCCTCTGATTCCTTCCATAGAGGGCCCACATATTCCCTAGTCTTTCTTTTAACACTGACATACCTATTGAAGCTTTTCTTGTTTTTCTTGACATTCATGGCCAGATTTTATTCTATGAGGGCTTTGGCTTTCCTAAGCAGCTCCCTGGCTGCTTAGACAATGTCTCTGTATTCCTCCCAGGCTACCTGTCCTTATTTTCACCTGCTGTAGGCTTCCTTTTTGTGTTTGAACTGGTTGAGGAGCTTCTTGTTCATCCATGCAGGCCTCTTGGCTTTTTTGCCTGCTTTCTTCTTTTTTTTGGACGCATTGCTCCTAAGCTTGGAGGAGGTGATCCTTTCCTGGGCCCCTCTCCCCTCCAGGGCTTTATCCCATGGCACTCTACCAAGCAGATCCCTGAAAAGGCTGAAGTCTGCTCTCCTGAAGCCCTGAGTAGAGAGCTTACTGTGCATTCTCCTCACTGCCCTAAGGATCTTGAACTCCATCATTTCATGGTCACTGCAGCCAAGGCTGCCCTTGAGCTTCATGTTCCTCATCAGCCACTCCTTGTTTTACAGTAGATATCACGTTGGCAGCTTAAAGTGTTGCTGTATGTCTCCAATCTCGCTCCTATAAATGCAGAGAGATTGCTAAGCTGTGTGCATGCATGTGTGTGTGTGTATACAGACACTTTTATGTGTATGGGGATAAGAAAATAGTTTGACAAACTGTAATCTCTTTTCTTGCCTTCTTGGAGACAGTAGTCTTCCAAGAGAAATCCTGGGATATCGGTGGGTTGTTTAAGAATTGTGCTTTTACTGGTGATTGAAAATAGGAAAAAAAACACCTTCAGTCATATTAACAGAAACTGAAGTGTCACCTCTCCTATGCATCTCTGCTGTTAAGGGATGTATGAATCTTAGTTCTTGCAGGCACTTCACCTCAGTGTTGGCTTATAAGTAAGGAAATGGAGGGTACCTAGATTGTTTTTGTTTTTTTTTTTTAATTTAAGCTCTGGGAACTCCCAAGTCCCTGGGATTTTGTCAAGGAAAGGAACAATGTTCAGTTTAGAAATTAATGCAGATGCAAAAGGGTCTGACAGATGCCATTTTCTTAAAGTCATTGCCCAGTCAGTCTGTGAGGCTGACATTACATTAAAGTTTGGGTGGTTATATATCTAAACTATGACACTTGGGGGGTTGGGTTTTTTTGTTGTGTTTTGGTTTCGTGGTTTTTTGTTTGTTTGTTTTGGTTGGTTGGTTTGTTGGGTTTTCTTGCATTGTATTTAAATCACTGATGGGTTTTGTCTGTCTATTTTTGCAGCCTGCTATATAGTCAGCACAATATCATTAGCTTACAGTTCCTTTATTTATTTCAATTTGAATGTCTGTAACATAAGACATTTTAAAATGTTTCATAATACAGTTTCCTAAAGTGTAGGATTGATATGTAATCTTAAAGATGTTGGCCAGCGAAGTTCTTCCCATATTACTAAGTTTTCCTTCCACTAGAGGCAATTGCAGCTATGTAGCCTTTCCAGACTCAACTGATAGGAAAATGGGTTTGCATAACATATTTTACTTTTTTGAAATCCGTGATGACTTGGCATTTAGAACAGTTGTAAAATTTTTTTTTCTTTCTACTCTTGAACTGAGCTTTTGAAAATTTCAGGCTTTATGCAAGTTGCACGTTAAATGAATAATTTTTTTAACTTGGTAAAGAGGAAGTGTTTGAGGGTTCATTTTTATTATTGTTTTGTGGTTTTTTGTTGTCTTTTTTATTTTTTTTTTTAAGGTTGGGATAATTCTCCATTATTCCACTCTTGCAACAGTACTGTGGCTGGGAGTGACATCTCGTAATATTTACAAGCAAGTAACCAAAAAAGCAAAGAGATGTCAGGATCCTGATGAGCCACCTCCTCCACCCAGACCAATGCTGAGGTAAGCCTGTTGTTTGTTTCTGCAACTCACTATTTCCTAGGTTGCTGTGCTTACATTCTGACCACAAAGGGTCACTACTGGTTTTTTGAAAGTACCTTTCATAGAACATTTTCTTTTCTCGTCTGTAAAGTCCCTTCCAGATTTTTCTGATCCTCAACATTATGTTATGGAAGATGAGGTGAAGGACGATTGGTCTTGGTATATTACTGTTGCAATGCTGTGTTCCTGATTTGTAAATGAAAAAATTGGTAGTGCCTTAGCACCACCACTGGGCCTTTGATATTAGGACTTTATATAGCAACACTTCCCATTAAATTGAAAGAATGTGGAGAACTGTGTTATTGGACAATTAACAAACACTGTTCATTTAAACAATTTTAAATAAAAAAAAGTTGAACATGTTTTCCAAAGATTGCTTACAAATAATTGAAAAGTAGGTATCACTTATTATCAAATCAGTGTTCTCTTGAAGCATTACTCTTACTATTTTTATTTCTGAAATCACTAAAATGGGACAAAGTAAGTATCTGTGAAATCACCCTGTGTGAAATGTTTTTAATAGAAAACATTAACATACTTTCTTCATGTAACTTACTGAGCCTCTGGATATTAATTAAAAATTGCCAAGTTGAAATTCTCCACAAGGTGGCAGAAGTTGATTATCTTTTATTAGTTATAGGCAACTATTTAGAAAGCTTGATTTTAAAGTACAGAGACTGCAGGAAATCAGAAATGTTTTTCTGAATATCATCAATCAAAATTTGCAGTACCATGTACACAAGCATATAGAAATATTTAACTGATAAATTAGAAGATGAATGTTTATACTGCTTAAGTGCTGTGTTTGCTTTCCTTCTATTATTTTTCTTTTACGAAAAACCGAATCTGATGTAGTCATTGTAGGATATCATTTCCATAACCAACTGTGTGCCTTCCGGGAGGATATTGAGTAGACCTTTTAACATCTGTTGTGATTTTTTTAAAAATTTTTTTTATTTTTAAATCTGTCATGGAGTTTTTGCTTTGGAAAATGTTACAGTAAATTACCAGTCTCACAAGCTCAGCTCTACAGACATGAATATATAGATAACACTTCAGATCTGTACTCCTCATCTGTGACAGTGGCAGTAACTCTGAAGACAAGTATCAGAACAGAGCAAACATGCTTCATATTTTTCAGATTTTGTCCATGTCCAGCTTCTTGCAGATCAGGGATTTCCTCGGTCAGACTGATATGTCATGTTTTTGCATGAAATAGCCACAGAAGGACTTAATTTTTTTTTTTATTATTCATTGACTTGTCTTTTAAACTTCTGTTCAAAACAAAAGTACCTATAGTGGCATGGACAAAGAGTTTTATGGAAGAGTTTCTTGCTTGTTTGGAACCAGTTTCCTACTGTTATCACCCTGTTTCTTGAATTTTGAGTCAAAACAACTGATTCTCTGTTTTCCTCCACACTCTTTATATTCCTCC
Organism: Actenoides lindsayi; assembly: GCA_025331215.1. Taxonomy (NCBI): domain Eukaryota; kingdom Metazoa; phylum Chordata; class Aves; order Coraciiformes; family Alcedinidae; genus Actenoides; species Actenoides lindsayi. The sequence continues at coordinate 51,751 of WTSP01001970.1, forward strand.
TCTGTATGCCTTTTCAGAATTACAAAGGGTCTTTCGGAACAGGGGAAAAAAAACACTGATAAATATATGTAGGTACACATTTTTCACCTTATTTGCCATATGTAAACTACTCTGCTTTATGTTCTTTGGGTTTAAAGAAGTCCACCTTGCAGATGATAGCTAGACATGGCATTTACACTGATCCTTCAGTTCCTGCACCTATCTTCTGAGGATGGACTTTCATACCTGTTAAGCTCCCTTCCCATCTAGCATAGATAAGATTTAGTCTTTATTTTGGGAAATTCATTTCATGTGAGGAAAATTTTGTTGGTGATGATATTCATTCAGTGTGTCAATAAGACCTTGTCACAGATCATGAAAAAGGTGGGAAAAGACTTTTAAATTTATATGGTGTTCTTCAGGAAACTGCTACAGACATTAGTGGGGGGATTTGCTGTGGCATAGAGTAGCCATGTTCTGAAGATAGTGCTCTGTACTGGTTGGAATTTCTTAGCTGTAATAAACTTTATGCCAAGTATATTGCATTCCATGCCAGGTGAGAAAGTGTAAATCAAGGGCCTTGTCACTGCCAGTCACAAGAAGGAAACGGAGTTTGTTGTGCAGAAACAGTATTTTGTTTGTCAGACTTCAACCAAGACAAAAGGAAACAGTTTCAATTTTTTAAACTAAAACTACTTTACAGACAACCTTGATAAAGATCTTGGTAATGGGATACTTCACATAAAGCTTTACTTCATGTAAAACATAAAGCAAATATTTGTATTTTTATTTTATATTTTTATTTAAAATAAATGCAAATCCTTGTGTTATTATAGTACAAATACTGGGTGTGTTTTATTTCAACACATCATTTTACTGTTTGCATTTTTTTTTCTGTTGCCATCATAACACCTCTTGTGTACTCATGTTCTTAGATTAAAAAGAGAAAAATAAATCTAACTTTTGGAGAAGTTTTAACTTGTACAGGATTCTGCCCAAAATCTTACTATTGCTGTATCTCCTCCAGCATACTTTGTATATATTTTTAGTTACTATCCTGTTCATACAGCTCCTTCTTGCAGAATAGATTTGGTTTGTAATTTGGGCTGTTAGGAAATGCTGAAGACTTAGACACAGCAACACACAAGTGGTTTGGGTGGGTTTTTTCCTTTGGGTTTGATTTGTTGTTTCGTTTTTTTTTTTGGTAATGATACTTGGTATTTTGGTATGGTTCAAGGCTAGTTGTAAACATGTTCCTTCAATACAGCCAGTTGAACTATGACTGAAAACAATCTGTATTGCTTCACTCTCCCATCAGTAACAATTTCTCTTGTGTAGAACCAGCGTCACCTAGCTGTTCATGTGTGAGTAGCAGTGCATCTTTGAGACAGTGATTTAGTAATTTGTAGTGAAAGGTAAATACAGTAAAATCTGCCACAAAGATCTGCTTCAGCTGGCCAGCTCCTGGTTGCTGCATCAAGATAGGGAATTTGATCTTTGTAGGATTCGGCAACTAAGTAATCTATTGAGTGTAGCTGCACTTCCAAGAAAGACCTGATTTTAGACTATTGTTCCGTGTCTCAAATGAGACAGCAGAAACTCCAGGTGAATAATCTGAAATGCAGTGGAAAGGTCCAGGACAAGTGTCTCCTGTTGATAAAACAAGACACCCATTTTTATGTCACAGTAGTAGTTTTCACTGCATTTTCTGATCCAAAATTGGACTGGATTAACATAAGATTCAGGACAGAGTGCTATTAATTGGAATGATTGTCCGTAATTATTGATCTGCCAGTAATGAATTCAGTGCAAATTCATAGAAATTGGAATGAAAAGTTAGATACTGCCCTCGGCCTTGTAAAAGCATACAGTTTTCATTAACACCACCACAGGGAAGCAGGAAGTACATACTATGAAATTACAGAGTCCGTTAAAAAAAATAAATAAATAAAACCACCTGCACCCAAAAAACCCCATGTAACAAGATTTCTTATGGATGATCTTCTGAACACAGTGTCCATAACATTAGGCAAGTTCACCTCAGGAATAAGACATACCACTTACTATTTTCCTTCTCAGTTTCCATATTTTCCTTCCAGCAGTTTACAGCTTTCGACTCCCAGCTTTTGCTTCTTCCTTCTAACTGTATACACCTGTGTTCAGTGCCTGTGAGGTATGTGAGCAGTTGAGAGGAGGTGGTTTACAACAGGAGTCAAAAATTGTAGTGAGGAAGATTTAGGGAAAAAATTAAATTGCCCAAGTCCCAGCCTGATTCACCTTATTAATTTTCTTAAAAAACTTGTGTATTTCCAGAATCCTGGAAAGCTCTCATTTTCTTCCTAGTGACTGAATAAAATCTGTTGCCATTAAGCGGTCACTGATAACCTGGCTTTACTTTTTAGGTTCTACCTTATTGGTGGAGGCATCCCTATCATAGTTTGTGGAATAACAGCAGCAGCAAACATCCGAAATTATGGCAGCAGACCTAATGCTCCTTAGTAAGTACTGTATAACTGAGAGTTCTGTCATAAGGTTTCATAGCTTTGCTTTTCTAAGTACTTGTTGCAGTTAATTTTGATATTTTCAGAAAATGTAACACAGCCAAGATCATTTCAAAATACAATTATGAACTGATAAAACATAAGTGACTTGTGAGAAGACATTAATTTTGATTCTTTGGTTTATTTCTTTTCCAGTTGCTGGATGACTTGGGAACCTAGCTTAGGAGCATTTTATGGACCAGCTAGCTTTATAATTTTCATCAACTGTATGTATTTTCTCAGTATCTTCATACAACTAAAACGTCACCCTGAACGTAAATATGAACTTAAGGAACCCGTTGAGGAGCAGCAGCGTCTGGCCACCAACGAACACGGGGAACTGGCTCATCAAGATTCATTGTCGATCTCACTAGTTTCCACATCTGCTTTGGAGAATGAACACAGTTTTCAAGCACAGCTGATGGGAGTGGGCCTCACTTTGCTTTTGTATGTTGCTCTGTGGATCTTTGGAGCTCTGTCAGTTTCCCTGTATTATCCCATGGACCTAATCTTCAGCTGTTTTTTTGGGGCAACATGTTTAAGCCTCAGTGCCTTTCTTATGGTGCACCATTGCATTAACAGAGAAGATGTCAGACATGCTTGGATAATGACTTGCTGTCCTGGAAGGAGTACGTATTCAGTGCAAGTAAATGTTCAGCCCTCCAGTTCCAGTGGAACCAATGGAGAGGCCCCCAAGTGCACCAACAGTAGCGCGGAATCTTCATGCACAAATAAAAGTGCATCAAGCCTAAAAAATTCTTCTCAAGGTTGTAAACTAACGAACTTACAAGCTGCAGCAGCTCAGTGCCACCCTACTTCTCTGCCGTTGAACACAGGTCCTCAACTTGATAACAGTCTCACTGAACATTCAGTGGATAACGATATCAAAATGCACGTAGCTCCCCTCGAGGTTCAGTTTCGGTCAAACGGACACCCAAGTCGGCATCATAAGAACAGAAGCAAGGGACATCGTGCTAGCAGGCTTGCAGTATTGAGGGAGTATGCATATGATGTTCCCACAAGCGTGGAAGGAAGTGTGCAAAATGGCTTGCCTAGAAGTCGACAAAGCAACAGCGAAGGGCATTCAAGAAGCCGAAGAGCCTATTTGGCATATAGAGAACGTCAGTATAACCAATCCCAACAAGATAGCAGTGATGCTTGCAGTACACTTCCAAAAAGTAGCAGAAATACTGAAAAAACAATAGCTACGAACAACAAAAAAGATATTCTAAGGAAACCAATAGCAGTTGAACTTGAAAACCAACAAAAATCTTATGGCTTAAATTTAGCCGTTCAGAATGGACCACTTAAAAGCAGTGGACAGGATGGACCCTTGCTTGCTGCAGACAGTACTGGTAATATTAGAACTGGGTTATGGAAACACGAAACTACTGTGTAGCACTATAAATCATTGTGGGATGAATCCATATGAACTGTGATTACACATTCCTTAAAGCTATTAACACTTCTAAAAACTGTTTACAAACTCTAGGTACTTTATGCAGGGAGGGAACAAAGATCATCTGCCAAGCAAAAGATTTGAATGTGTTATCTTTGCTGTTCTTACAAAGATGAACTCTTGGTATTTTTCTGAATTTTTTCTTTGAAGTATCAGTCTTGAGGGATACCAAGCATAACTTTGTACCTTCTCATTTTTTACCTGTAACCCTGCAGATGTGTCCACAACACATTTCAAATTTGTATTTAAATGTATAATAAATAGTATTTTCCCCAGCAGTCCCATGTTGCACTCAATTGTTGCTGTTTTTTTTAAAGATTGTTGTACTGAATGTCATCTTTTACTACTTCAGTATCTAAAACTTAAGAGTTTCAGTACTAAGAAAGTATTTGGTGTCTGAAATAGACTATGCAATTAACTCAATTAATTGTATAAAGCCTAGGATTTGTTTGAAATGAAGAAGCTAAATTTTAAAGAAATTTTTAGTATATGGGCAACTCGATTGCTCTTAAAATCATTGTCATGTACTTGCTGGATAATTTAGTTATATCTTTAGATGGCTGTGGCTTATTTTAATGCACTTGCACAGAAATTGGTAATGTTTTTGGATAATACTCTATTTTGCCCTCATAATTACTTGACAGGGATGGGTTATTTTGAATTTATTTTAATCATTCATAATTAAGAAGGTTACAATGATCACAGACAACAATATCAGTGAAAATCCATTCAGTTGTAACAGTGTGGAAGAATAATGGCACAAGTGTTTTTATGGGTGGTAATGTGATGTGTTAAAAGTATGACCAGTATGTAAAAGCAGGGTCTTCAGGTTCAGTGTCACTGCACAAGCTGACTGTTGAGAGAGCATTTTGAGTTGCAAGTTCACTTTTACTCACCTATATGTGACAATTTGCAGAATAGTATACAGCATCTGTGATCAAAAACCAAAAGTTTCAGCACCAGAGCTATATTAATAAGGTTATCAATTTTAAAAAGTGTGTGAATTGCTGCAGTAGAAACAGCTAAAACATGCAATCTTTTACAATAATGTAAATCTTAAAAAGTAAAAGTAGCAGTAAAATTAAACTATTTAAATTTAGTTGCAGTATAATTACAAAAATTAATGTCAAGGTCAAAATATTTTCTGTAAAATTAAATACAAATTATTTGTCCATTGTAAGTATAGCTTTCTATACCAAAATTGTTGACACCACAGTGTAAACAAGACCGTATTTTTTTGTCATCCTCCTGCTGTGACAAATTTTGAGGTTGTAGTTGCAGAGTAATCCTTGGGGTTTTATCTGTTTCCAGTGCTAATACCTGTTTTGTGAAAACCATGTGTATTAAATAGCAAAAAAATGCCTCTGTGTAATCTAGTACTGATATCACAACTCAGCTTTTAAGGAACAAATGAAATTGGATTGTATTCTACTTGGCTACTTCTCTATCTAATTCAGACTTTTCACTGTGGGGTGTTTTAGTTAAGTATTTGTTCTCACACAGGTCTAACACTCTCAGTGCTCAAATGTATTAAATAATTTCTAATGTGAGGACTCGTTTAGGGACATTTCAGTTATTGTTTGCCAGATTTACTGTACCCTGTACTAATCAGTTTGATACTCTGAATTAATCTTCGATGCATTGTACAAACATCTCAAATAGGACAGTGTTGTTAGGATTTGGGTTCTGGTTTTGCTTCTTGTGAGTAGTTGCCATTTAAGAACCTTCTGACAAGTGTATGACTCCGTTTTGATTGCTCTTATATTTCACTGGCTTCAGGCAAAGTACATTTTAACTTGTACTTGACCTTACAGGTACTGTATGGATAGGCACTTAAAAAAAAAAAGGGAATTCATGGGTATAACTGTCACAAGCGGTACAAGCGTCACAGGTTGGAGGAAGAAGGCAATAAGCAGACCCTGGTTTATGGCTAAAGATGTTTTGGTGGTGATACCAAGGATACGGTTGAAGTGTGAGAAAAGTTAAAAGTTTTTGGAAGAAAAAGGAATCAATTGAAATGAGATGTATATGATAATTCATTAGAATTTTGGAGCCAGATTGACAGTTCACAAGTTCAGAGCTATAATAGGCTTTTATAATGGAACAGATGAGGCAAGTATCCTCAGCAACCGTGACACACTCATTGTGTATCATACTAGTGACACCAGCATACATAGGGTAGCAGAAAGGCAGCTGGTCAGAGTGATCCCAGGGAATGCATTAAAATAACACATAGAAAATAAAATCACTTTTGATATCTTTGAAAAAAGTGTCTTTCATAAAAATAATAAGTAAATAAGTTTTCAAAAGGAACTTTTTCATTGTAGTCCACCCGTGCAAACAATCATTGCTGTAATATATGATTAAGAGATGAAGGTGCAAGTGTTTTCTCTTTTCCTCAATGAGGAGCTCCCTATATTACTATTTGCTCATAGGTGATATGTTGTCAGAACACCTTAAATGCTAATTTTAATTTTCTGTAAGTTAAGAAATACGTCAGATGTTGGAAGGAAGAAACAATTACTTTCATGTAAGTTCTTTCATTTTTATGTTATACTGTTTTGACCAGTTCTGTGTTAACACCATGCTGCTGGCTGAAGCTGTTTGGCTGAGGTATCATATAGCTGCTTTTTCACATTACTGAGCAAACTGAAGGGTCAGTTCTGTTTGGTGCTCTTTGGTTGAGGTTTTTTTGTGTCAGTTTCTGGATCTTCTGGACAGGCTGAGAGAGTTGAGGTTGTTCAACCTGGAGAAGAGAGAGGTCCAGGGAGACCTTATTGCAGCCTTCCAGTATCTGAAGGGGGTCTACAAGAGAGATGGGGAGGGGCTTTTTACAAGGGCTTGTAGTGATAGGACAAGGGGTAATGCCTTTACTATTTTCTAATTTAGATTAGAAGCTCTTCACTCTGAGGGTGGTGAGACACTGAATAGGCTGGCCAGAGAAGTTGTGGATGCTCCAACATTGGATGTGTTCAAGACCAGGTAAGACAGGCTATGAGCAACTTGGACTACTGGAAGGTATCCCTGCCCATGGCAGGGGATTGGAACTAGATGCTATATAAGGTTCTATCCAACCCAAACCATTCTATGATCTTAAAGATTAATATCGTAGACATCTGTGAGAAATACTATTGTCCTTATAGTTCAAGATTAATATACAAAACATGAAGAAAGCTTCTAATTTAAACTAACATCCAGTGAATTTTTAATCATTGCTTTCAAAACTGGGAGGACCTAATGTGTGAGTTTAGTTGTAGTTTAAATTAGGTTTATATACTTTCTCTGGTTACGAGATTAGTTGAATGTGGACATTGGGGAGATGGAGGAGGAAATGAAGGTGCTGGTAAAATCTTGTAAATTCTTCCTTATACAGAAGACTTAACTTTTGAAAACGATTAGGTTAGCAAGATCTTAAGTATGACAGACTTAGGTCTCTTAACGCTAGTTCACCAACACCATCTTGCATCTGAAACTCACCTCCATGCAAGCAGGTAGAAAATGGCACTCACTGGGTACAGAGTTGAGGAAAGCAGCTTTGTGCCTGGTATTCACTAACCTGGCCACATCTTAAAACCCTTGCAGTACTGGTGCAGCTGACCAGGTTTCTCTGCTGACTGCAGTTGTGGCTCACCAATGTATCATAGACCAAATCTAAAGTCAAGTGCAGGATGGCTCCATGCAATCAAAGTACAGGAGCTGAAGGATCAGTGCAGAGGTAGGGCTTGCTGAATTTTTCTGAGCATGCTTCACAGCCAGTTGAGTACATGTCTAATGTGACTTGAGTTTAAAAAGCCTGAACAACCTTCAGTCACTGAAGCAATCTGCAGTGAGGATGGAAGACCTTGAAAATTAATCCAAATGAAATCCCAACATATACAATTTGAGTATACAAAGGAAGTGCTTAGCTGAACACAGCATTTTCTCTGAAGCCAGCATTTGCTTGGTATGATAGTGTTATAAATCTTACATTCTTTGAGCTCTGTAGTGAAATATATGAAGTGAGACTTAAGGTATTAGTGAGGTAAAATGGAGGGGAAGTTTTTAGTTTCTATTAGAAAAAGATTCTTGAAATTTTGACTTGATACTTAAGTGCTGACTATAGTAAAAATTACATAAAACTCCTCCAATGGGACATCCCTGGAAAACCTCAAATCCAATAGTTAACTTGCATGAAAGAAAGAGAATACTAAATGTTAAAGTAACAAATTGTTGTCTACAGTTTGTTTCAGAGAACATACTTTTCATAAAATGAGTAAAGATGTAGAAGACACACAGGATTGTTTTTTCTTTTGTATAAATTACAGTTTTCAGTCAGAGGATGACTTCAGCCTACTTGCAAAGCCTAAAGAGCGCTCATGTGTAAAATCACTATGTAATTCTTAGTATGGCCTACTTCATATAATACATACCTGATATTTTCATTTCATCTGCTTTGAGTTATATTTGCTGACTACGATTATTCTGTTTCTTTCAACATCAAATGTTCCTCCACCCTTTTTCCTAATCTCTTATCAGCTACAAATTAATACATTAGATTAGCAGTTGCAGTCTCCCAACATTCTTCTACTGTGTTAACCTGTAGAGCAGCTTCCTGAATTGTTTGCAGCAATTTTCCTTTAAATCACAAGTGCGTAAGATCTTTTTATTGGACAAGAGCCTGAATCTGAGCAGCAGAAAGATAGAATGCAGAGACTTAATTTCATCTGTTAGCTGATGTTTCTATTGGATGCTGCTGGTGAAATGGAAACTTGTAGGAAGGACAGGTTTCCTCCTGAGGGAAGGAGGCATCCCTGGTAACATCCAGAGCTGTTGAGCAAGATATTTAAAATTAGAATAAATACTTGGATGTAGAGTGCATCCAATCATTAACAGGCTTATCTCTAATGGTGTTAGACATGCAACTTCTACAGGCTCTCACACGAGCTGCATTACATGAACTCATCAGTTCTGTTGACAAATCTGTTGACAAAAAACTATTACAAATTTCCAGATAAAACTGTTTTTGAGTTTAATCATGGGAGCCATCACCTGTATATTGACACATCTCTTTTGATGACTTAACCTATCCTGTGTAATAAGGCCATCCCATAGCTGAAGTTTTCATTGTACCTTGTGGACAGTGCAAATGAGCTTTAAAAATGCCTAGTATTGTTAGACTAGCTTTATGTTATCAGTTTTAGAGAAATGCATCTTTTCGTCTGAAATGAAGTCAGCTGCACAGTAACTGCCTGTGGAGTAAATAGAAATAGCGTCAGTACATGGCTCAATAGCTTTCCTGTCACCTTCAGCAGCCAACAGAGTAGTGAACCCTGTTGTCTCCATCTTTTAGACAAAAGTGGTTTATACTTTGAGATTTTTCTCTTTTTTTTTTTTAAGTTGCTTTCATCTGATGTTTCCACACTGAGCTGCCTGGCAAGTTTCATTTATTAAAGATATCAGCTCAGCCAGTGTGATTTCTCCTTCCCTGTCACATTTGTCACCTTACATTTAGTGTTCTGTATTCAAGAACAGGAAAGACAGACAGCTGATTTCTTGAACACTAGTTTTGTAATGAACCCCTAAGTAACCTCATGTAGAAAGGAAAGCTTGAGGAATCGGAGAATTTCCTAATCCCGTACAATGTTTCTGGTAAAAGAGATGGGAAAGTTTCAATCCAATGCTTGCTAAAAAAAAACCAAAACAACAAAACAAATAGCAAAAAAACCCACAAAAAACCCAAAGCACTCAAACTGAAGCTGGAAAACAACCAAAAAGCCTGTCCAGACAAGGAAATTAAACAGCTCTCTGACACAGATCCCAAAAGGAATAAGAGCAAAATTTTAATACTGCTTAATAGGTACAAATGTGTTCACTATAGCAAAGATGAAGCTGCTACATGCATTGAGGTGCCCTTAGAGTGCCCAGTGTCTAGACATGGTGATAATGCTGGAGTTTAATTGCAGAGATCTGATGGTGCTAATTCAGCCCCTACTGACCTATTTTTGAAGCTTTTTTTGTCTGAAAACAAGCAGGCAGACCCAGGAGCATCATGAAAAACTTACTTGAGTTAGGTTACATGGTAGAAATACCACAACAATTAACGGCTAAAGCTATCTGAGGGTATCATCTGTGCTCTTAAAAACAGTGTAATTACCACAGTCCTAGTACTGGGTTGAAATTTTTTTCTCCCTGCTGTCAAACAGCTTCTACTCAACTTCAAGCACCTGTTTAGGGTTTGTTTTTTTCCCCTCTCTCCTATGAAGTTAACAGATAACAGCTGTTAACTCAGCAAGTTGGTGGGTCAGCTTGTCCAAAGCATATGCTAAGTGTCTTTCCTCTCCTAACAGGACCCATGTAATTTTCTCATTTCGCAAAATATTCCGCACCCCCCCCCCCCCCGTTCTTTCTCGACATAACACCCCAAACACCCCACACCACCCCCCCCCCCCCCCCCCCCC